>CEMU01566523.1:47513-187480 GCA_900068965.1 Calocybe gambosa
TTCTGAAGGTCCCGCGTTCAATCCGCGGTGCCCCCATATATATTTTGCAATGTGCAACGTGCACAAGAGTAATTCAAAGCAGTTTTTCTCGCTTCCACACAATACACTTGGCCTTGGACTTGTTTGTATTTCATTTTCCTTGCTATATATTGTTGTTATCTCAAAGTATCAGGATAACACACTTTATCCATACCATACAACCGAGACAGGTTTCCATCTGATGCAAGATGTTCACGTTCACGTTCCCGCCGTTTAATTAATTACCAGCCTGATTATGTGGAGACCCAACTACAAGATTTTCCGACGCTGGTTTAAAATTACTATCCCACTGTCAATTGGGCAGTTGTTTACTCTAATCTATGCAATGGTGTATTTTCCATAATTCCTCTGCGGGTCAAATACCTAAAGCAAGCTCTGTTGATCGGTGGAAGACTGGATATACAGAGGAGAGTACGAACCTCCCATCTGGATGCCGGGAATATATGTTTGTTGCGCTGGTAATAGCTTCTCTCAACCACCTTTCCTGCGTGTGACTCATCCTTTTCTTTGGTAGCATCTGCGAGTAACCGCACGTCGTCATGTACGTCAAAATTGAACAGGGGACCTGATTTTCCGCGTGCTTTATTGATAATAAAGTCGTAGAAAGTATAGTGCTGAGATAACAGACTAATTAGTTGGACGTCTCTTCCGCGAGTAGGATACTGACATGAGGTATAATCAGGTCCTCCTGAACGATTGCGTGTAAACCAACGACATCGCCAAGTAAAAACAGCACACACCTTGACGTACATGAGGTTGTCTACGCTTACACCTCTCAGCTCCGGAAACTGTTGCCGACATTTCTCCAAAAAGGTGCTGATAGAATCCCCTTTTTTGCACTGGGATCAGAGAGTCAAGGCCGTGAATGAGTCTCATCATAAACGGGCCTACCGTAACACTTTTCCGATGTCCACTTCCGTCCCAGTAAGAGTACACAATTTCGATATCTTCCTTCTTTGCTGCCTCCTGTTTTTCTAACCACTCGAGCCGAAGGCGTTCACGTTCACGTCGCTCTGCTTCTTCACGTTCTCTATCTGGAAGGAACGATGTATCAACATTGGGATTTTTGCGGAATTTGCTTCTTTTGGGGGGCGGAGTATCGTCGAGGGCGTCTTCCTTCTCCTTTGAAGACCTGTCTTCATTATCTGCTCTGGTAGATCCATTGTCCTCTTCCACGTCGTCTAACGCAAAAGAGAGGGTGGCCTTGGCGGATTTTTTGCGCTTTCTCATCCTTCTCGTCTCATCCCTAAACAGATTCTCCACAACGTGTAAGCGATCTGCCTCCATAGACTCTGAAAAGTGATAGAAAGCTAGCGAATGAAAGACTAAAACATACTTCAATTCATTACTCTTCGCAGCCTCTCGTGCTTTCGCTTCCTCTATTTCCTTCCTCTTTTGCTGAAATTCTTCTAAGCGTACTAAGCCAACAGTGTTGTGTTTTAGGGTCTCCTCCATGGAATCATGTTGGCCGACAAAACGATTGGCCGACGGTCGCGCTTTTTCGGTTTCGTTTATGAGAGATTGCTTTTGCCGTTCGAACTCTTCTCTCATTTGACTACGCTGCTTCGCCAATGCATCTTCACGTCGACCTTCTGCTTTGTTTGCTGACATCGTCGTATCGTGTGGTTAGTGTGTAACTTGCCAAGTGGATAGATGGCTTTGTTTATTAGTGAAGCAAAATAAACACACGTGACATACTCAAGATGGTTCACATCCTCGGCGTAAGCTTACAAGACACTTGGGTTGTACGGGTGAGTACGCTTGCACTTTCATGAAAAATTACCCTTTATTAAAAAAGAAAAGTTTGCCCTTACAAAATTCTATGGGATCGGTCACCACACCGCACACCGCCTTTGCGCTCGGTTGCAAATTCATGACAAGTGCAAAATGAAGGATTTATCGACCTATCAACTCACAGCACTTACATCGTTCCTTTCATCCCCCAATACATCCATAACGCCACCTCGTTACCCCCTTGCTGGCCGTGACTACGTCCCACTGCCAGCAAACACGTCTACTCAGGAGCTACAAAATGAGTTCAATGCACTCAAGGCCACAAGGGAAGCCAAGAGGCTGAAGCGGGAGGAGTTGCACAAAATCGTGTCAAAGCCAGTACTTGACACGTTGAAGGATCTCAAGATTGAGTCAGAGCTAAGAAGGATGATTCGGGATAATATTGGCCACCAGCGGATGATTGGAAGCTACGTTGGTAAAAGACATGCCATGCACCTACCTGTCAGAGGGCAGAATACCCAGTCCAACGCACATATTGCAAAGAAGCTCAACCAGCTCGACCGTTATTAAGATCGTTAATAGTCTAGAATTGTGTGTAATTTGTCAACGCCAGTGTTGTGTGACATAATCCAGTGTGACCTTTTTCATGGCAACGACGAGCAAACAGTACAAGAACATCGGAGAAGACCTCTGGAAAGGTCGATCTGAAAAGATCGTAAGTATTCATCAGAATCCATACTTTTTAAAGCGGAATTTTTCCAGAATGCAGAATTATTTGCTTTGACATACGGCGCCCTGGTTGTGCAGCTCATTCAGGATTATGAGGACTATGCTGAAGTGAACAAGCAACTTGAGAAAATGGGATACAATATTGGTACTCGGTTGATTGAAGATTTCCTGGCCAAGAGCGCAATTGGAAGATGTGCCGATTTTAGAGAAGTAGGGGAGGTGATATCGAAGGTCGTATATCATGTACCGCCATTGTATCAACTGACTAACAGGCCTATCGGATAGGTTGGGTTCAAGTCGTTCCTTAATATCACACCTACCATCACACACGGTGCCCCACCGCCTCCACTGTCGCCGAAACCTGATAGCAGTACTCATGCAATACAATCGTCGACTGGATCAACATTTACTCTAACAATTGACGAAAACCCTCTCGCGGAGTTTGTAGAGCTTCCAGAAGAAGTTCTAGAGGGTGGTTTATGGTTTAGCAATGTCTTGTGTGGTGTCATACGAGGCGCGCTGGAGATGGTACTCAATGGCTTCTACAAGCTGTGTGCTACATACTCATGTGCCGCTTCTCCCCAGGTACAAATGCAGGTACAGGTGGATTTCATTTCCGATGTCCTTCGTGGTGATGAAAGCACGGAAATTCGGGTAAGACTTGTGAAATACCTTGAAGAAGAAGTCCCTGTAGGCGATGATTAAGCTTTCAATCGTGAGCTAAAAAGCTTGGTCTTTGCTGCGCTACGTGACCTGCAACCCTTAGCGGCTCACGGAATCACTCTATGCTTCCTTGAAATGCGGGAAGATGTGTCAAATGAATTCGTGTATCCCTTGAAGGTGTTGTCAAGACCATGAGGACGCAGTGTGTTGTCATAACCGACCCTAGATCTTGTTTCGCGTTTTCGACGACAGTCATCTTCATTATTTACGAACAGATATTTGTATTACAATAATGATAATGATTACCTCCATGGTAGCTACCGTAAGAGGCATGGAAAAGAGCAAGCCTGCAAGGCATTCCGATCATTTGATTGATTGTGCTGCATGGAAATTGGAGTCCATAGTTTTCAAGCTACAGTAAGAACCTTTGGGAATTTGTTAACAGCTTAGGTATTGATTATGGTTCTGCATCGTTTATTTATTTTACACTGCCATTTCACTCTAAGATTAGTTCATCACTTTGTTTACAGTTTCTCGATGTCGAGACCAGAGCTTCAGGCACCTCCAGAGATTGTGCGCATTTACTTTACTTGCAGGAACAAGTTAGCTTATCCTTTCAAAGTATTATGGAGATAGCGAAGCCAAAAAATACACACGAAAGTAGTGTCATTTAAATTCTCGGACGAGGGGAATCTGACACTGCCATCGTCCAGCACACGAAATCAGCAGATCCAAGCAGATATGACATATAGAGCTTTAGAGCTCCTGAATTTGTCACCGGAACAACCTGCGTTTTTGCTTGATATAGGGTGCGGTTCAGGCCTTTCTGGAGAAATTTTGGACGAAGAAGGCTACATATGGGCTGGGGTCGATATAGCCCCCAGCATGCTTGGTACGCTGTTCGGCTACAGGACCGATGTATAGGCACTGAAATGCGTGTCAGAGGTTGCTCTAGAAAGAGAAGTTGAGGGTGATCTTTTTCTTCATGATATCGGCCATGGCTTCGGATTTCGGCCAGGAAGTTTCGATGGAGCAATAAGGTATGTATACGAATAATGGCTTCGCACTAGTTAACTAAAGCGACCAGCATATCCGTGCTCCAGTGGCTATTAAACGCCGAAACATCCCATCCAACTTCCTCGCCTTCACATCGACTCAACCGTTTCTTCACGACTCTCCATTCAGCACTTCGGAACCCCTCACGGGCCATCTTCCAGTTCTATCCCTCCTCAGATGACCAGATACAACTGATCACATCAATGGCCCAGAAAGCCGGGTTTGGCGGAGGTATTGTTGTTGACTATCCAAATTCCAATAAAGTGAAAAAGGTTTTCTTGTGTTTATTTGTTGGAGGGGGTAGTTCGCAGCATCAAATGCCCAAGGGCCTGGAGGGTGAAGAAGAGGAAGAAAGCAAGGCTAGATTTGAGAAGCGCCGAGAGAGGGAACGGGGAAAGAAAAGAAACGGGAAGAGGAGAGCCGTGAAGGATAGAGACTGGATATTGAAGAAAAAAGAGGTAATATAATTCACATCAATCACCGATACAACTCCTCTGACTACGTTAGTTATACCGGAAACGCGGAAAGGAGGATATTCCTAGGGATTCCAGGTATACAGGTCGGAAGCGGAAAGTCGCCTTTTGAGTATTAGGCATGCTATTTTAGAATTATTAGGCGACGAAGAAATCACGACATTCGGCTATTGCCTCTTGGGCGCTGTTTCTAATGAATAAACCCTGCAGAGCGGCCATGCTGACCCTTTTTCCAGCTGATTTCTCTTTGAGAATGATATCTTCCAGCGAGCGAGCTAGTTTCTGTAGCTCTTGCTCTGGGAGAGCCTCGTTGCCACCGTAGAAGCGGATGAACAATGTTTTCGCTTGTTTGGGAGTAGCATCGCCGATCAATGCCGAAAAGTCGACGCGTCCGGGCCGAATGAGTGCTGGGTCTAGTCTTTCTGCGTGGTTCGTAGTCAAAAATATTATACGCTCTTCTCCAGAAGCGACCCCATCTAGAGTATTAAGGAATCCAGAAAATGTGATGGAAGATTGGTATCTATGGTTTTCACGCAATGAGTGTAATGATAGAATATGCAGGCCTTACCTACCCATCCTCTGAAGTCTGGACTCGTCTGTTGAAGGCCGCATCAACGTCTTCAATCAGTATGAAGCTGCGCTCTGGAACATTGGACAGCAGGTGATTTAATTTATCGTCTGTGAGCCCCCTTTCGGATAGATTCAAAACGCAGATGTCATACGAAAGCGACCCGGCTAATGCCTGGATGAAGGAAGTTTTTCCCGAGCCCGGAGGACCGTGTAGCAGGTACCCACGCCGATATGGAATGCCTACGGGGTTAATAGCGTCAATATTCAGCTGACCCCAACACGGAAAAATTGTGTAAGCAGACCTCGATCTACATACCACTGTCTTCGTTCCAGGAAAGCCTTGATATCCTGTTGAATCTTCTCACCAACTCCTACCTCTAATACTACACTTTGTAGTGGCCGTTTACGGCGTGGTTGACCAAATGGCCTCCATTCAATGCCCCATGCGGTATGTATCACTAGTTTTCCTTCTTGGCCATGCATTGCAAGGTCTCGAGCGTCGGAAAGCAATAACGGGAATAAGTTACGATCCCTTGATAATGTTGTAAGTGTGATAGTCTCCCAAGGTATTCCAGACATCAATTGCATAGACTTCGTCTCTCGCTCTCGCCTGACCTAAAAAAAACGCGTCAATTGTCGGGCCCAAAAGCGCCCAATGGAACGAACCTGCATCCATGCGCCTCTATACTTGAAGTAATGTGTACCCGGACCGGCAACCACCTTAAAGAAAGCGGAAGAACTTCCGTTTTTACGCTGCTCAACCAATGTTTCAACGCTGAGTTGATGACTACGAATACCAGACGCTAGACGTGGAGTATTTGCAGCGGTATTCATTTGTCTGGTCATCCATTCCAGAAACCATTGATAGGCCCGGTCTTTGTTATTTATCTCTAACGTGACCAGCATTCGCCTCCGAAGAGCTGCTGTCCCAAAGACCAGGCCTTGGCGCATAACTGTAAGTCCAACACCCAAGCCCTGAAGCTTAGGATATATCAGGCTCAGCGACTGTTAGATAAAACATACCATGAGTCCAAAGCCAGCTTGAAAGTATGGGCTGTGCTTGAGCAGTTCAATATATAGACTATACTATATAAGACATGCCAGTTCGAAGACGTACTTGTTCTCGAGAAAATCCCCTAGTAAAGACGCTTTTGGAGACTGCTCGACATCCAAAGCGGGCGGGACTAGTACCGGAGTATTGGTCGGTACAAGAGTATCCTTACTGACCGCCATGAACGGTGAATCAGCTTAGTACCAAATTTTCGAAAATCTGAGTTGGTGGTCGCGGAACAGGAATCGGACGTGTCGCGTCACATGCTATCGTTATGCTTACCGATTGGCCTTTTCTTTGAAATTCTTTCAGGCCTAGCGGACTGTATGTTTGTATCCCTCCTTAATTCTGCATGTCATTTTCGTCTTAACTTCTACGCTTGGATCATTCAAAATTCTTGTACATACAGTAGTGGACTGTCAGCTATTTGGTTCATTGCAGTACCAAACAAACACACAGCCTGACGCGACAACGTTTAACTTCTACCAATCAACAAGATGGGTCGTCTAGCTGAAATGCAGCGTAAGCTCTTAGAGGTACAAGTGCAAGTCTTAATTCTAATTCGTTTTCTAATTGCTCACTAGCAAATGATGGGCCCTGAAGCTATGGGCGTGGCCAATGCGAATCTCATCTGGTCCGACGAGAAGGTCTGCAGGAATTTTCTGTGCGGCACATGCCCACATGCACTTTTCACAAATACCGTAAGCTTTTGGTCCGTATTCAATACAAACTACTTTTAGCTCTCGTTTCGTAGAAAATGGATCTTGGGGCATGTCCAAAATCACATACAGAACGCCTGAAGACCGAATATCTTGCGGCCAAAGAAGCAAACCCGAACGACCCTATTTTCAATCGCTTCCAGATGGAGTATGAAGCAAACATATTTGCATTTGTAGATGAGTGTGATCGCAGAATACGCGCGGCACATCGTAGATTGGAAAAGACCCCAGAAGAAAATGCAAAAACCACAAATTTGGTCCGTATCAGATATGATTAACTCATTCAGGTTTTAACTGGCGTATTCTTGTTAGATGAGGGAGATTGCAGAGATTGAGTTGGCCATTCAAGGAGGTACTGAGAAGATTGAGACACTTGGTGCGTCCCTCGCGAATCATGCGCGTCTGAATGATACTGACGCGATGTCATGAATGCAGGTGAGCAGGGTAAAGTTGACGAGTCGATGCGAGAAATGGCAGCCATTGAGGCACTTAAGAGCGAGAAGGCCGATAAGGAGGTATTTTGTTATTTGTACCAATTGCTCTACCCGTCTTGCTAATCTTTTTTATACTCAGCGAGAACTGCAGCAGCTAACAGATACTTCGGGAGCATCTGGTCACCAGAAGCTGCGTGTCTGCGATGTTTGTGGTGCTTACCTATCGGTACTTGACTCTGACCGTCGATTGGCGGACCATTTCGGTGGGAAAGTAAGCTATAAATATGGTTTCTAATTTGAACGCTAAACAATGCAATGATCGCAGATGCATTTGGGTTATCATGAGCTCCGTAATATGCTCGCCAATTTTAGAGAGGAACGCGAGAAGCGGAAGATGGCACCTCCGAGCTCGACAGTTCCTGGTGTGACTGGTAGTGCTGGAGCAGCGAGTACGACTTCTCGTACCAGCGGCGACTATCGATCGTCACGCGGAGGAGAAGAATACCGAGATCGTGAACGAGGCGACCGTGAACGAGGGTACGAAAGACACTCTTCTCGATATGAGTAAGTCACGAACTTTCACGCTTGAGTCACGCTAAAAATGGCGTGGATAGTGATCGACGGAGGGATAGAGAGCGTTCGCGTAGCCCCGGAAGGAGGAGATACTGATGTATCAGAAGTACCAGAAAGATTAATCTTATTGGTTCCTTTTTGTCCGTCTGATAATAAATTGTGCAAGCTGTAGGGACCGTAGATACATCACATTGTAGGCTTGCAATGGACTCATGTCGATCTGGGCGATCGATAAAATCATTGGCAGAGAAGAGCCAGGTGTCTGCAGCAAGGCAGTGCGCCCTGGATGGACTAACGCCGACTGAATAGGGGACTGAATAGGATGTGACGTCGAGTGACGGGTGTGACAACGGAGAGGGAAATCTCGCCTGAGTTACGACAGAGCATCAGGGCAAGCTAGAGCCCGAGCTGCCTTTTTTTTTTTCTTTTAGACTGCTGGTCCCCGTCTGCTTCTCTTAAATTCAATTGCTTTCACTTGGTTTGCTGTATCTATTTCTCGGGTCTAGTTCAGAGCATCATTCAAAGGTCCCTTAAAAGCGCCACGGTATTGCTTCTCTCTCGTAGCCTTGACGCAACCCTCACTTTTACCTTACTTTCTCAAATACAGGAAATTCTATTCAAACCTAGTTCTCTCTTCACTACTGTTATCCCGGATTCTGCCAGTCTTACCCCGAGATCGCCTTGTATCCATAGCCTGCCCACTCGAATCGATCTCGTTGATCCTTGCGTCACACTGGACACTTACTTCCACTACTCAAGCCGGAGTATAAACTTAGCTGTTTCTTGTGCTTTGAGTGCTCACTGGAGACAACCGGATCATATATGGGGACCGTCCAAGACCCTCAAGACATCCAAAACGCGGACTTGGGTGTAATGGACACAGCACCTAATATACAACACTCTAATGACATCAATCCCAGCTTTATACCGAGCATATCACAATGTGCCCCACATCCAGCCTCTGTACCTTCCCAGTTGATCCAGGAGCCTGTATCCAGTTTTCCAGCGATGGCTGATCAATGTGTGCTCCTTCCAGCCTCTATACCTTTACCGGATGTACCTACATCCACCGCTTTCCTGAGTTCGATGGATCTAAATCCATCCCCTTCACTTGTTCAACCGGTCTCTTCAGAATTTCTAGCCGACGTCCCTGCTGACCCCTTCACAATTGCCCCACCTATCGACAACGTTATGAATGTTGAAATAACAGTCGACTCTCATGCACTGCCTGTTTCACCCCCGGTTCATATCCCTTCTCCTGCACTCACCTCCACGTCGCCGTTTAGTGTAAGCGCAACATCACCCGGGGAATCTGTCTTGGATCAGCCTGTGGCTACCGTTCAGTGTAACACGTCAGTTTCCCCTGTGCCTATATCACCCGTGTACCTGCCGGTATCTCCCGCAGCAGCCAATCTTATGTTTCTTCCGCAAGATGTGGTGGCCATACCCAAACAGGACGAAGTGTCTCCTCACGCAGAGGCTGAATCAGTTGTAGCGGTTGAAACTATGTTGGAGGAGTAAGATAATTTCGTCCATTAAACGTGACTTTCGGAACTTGATTGATATTAAATAGTATCGAACAAACCGCGAAGCACGCACGTACTATTTTACATCAGCGCCACGATTTGGCAACGGGTTCCAGCATAAACATTTTGAATGAACGCATTTCTCAAGTGACACAAAAGTTTGCAGGTTTATTATCTATCTCATCTGCCTTGGCTTTGTCGCCCTATGGAGCGCCCATCCAGCCTCCCAGTATCAACGTCCCAGAGCCTGAGGATATTTTGCTTACATATTCATCAAATCTCGTCCCGCCAATAGACGTTCCTTTGGCGGATCACATCTTGGATCACACCAGGAAACGATGTGCGTCGGAATTGGAAGAACAACGCAGTCTCAAAGCGCCGAAGCGTGAACCTCAAGAAGATGGACCCCTCAATGCACCTTTTGTTGGAGTTTCACCAGCTGTTACCACACCGCCGTTTGCTGTTGCCGGAATAACGCATGCTGTAACTCCAGTCAAGTCGCAAGCCATACCATCCAGACCGCCAACACCGCCTGTTGCGTTTTCTGTGCATGGTCCTTTTGGTGTTGTAAGACCAGGCGCAGCAAGTGGTACTACCTTTTCTTCATATTCATCCACTGGTCGCCCTTTGTCGGTGGAAATCAGTTCCGCTGCGACGACTCCTATTCCGACTGTATCACCCACATATCCGGTTTTGCATTCATCGTGGTCTGACCCTAGTGTGCCTACACTGCATCAGCATTCTGTGTCAGTTTTGCCCCAAACACCTCCAATTGGGACGAGCAACATGGGGGATCCGTTCACGACGCAACCACTACAAGCCGTAGGGGTTGTTAGTCCCCCTGTCGGCAGGATGTCACGTTCTGGGTCTACGAGTGGCGCGTATCCCAATGTGTTTAAGTTTGGAGCACCAGGAGGAGGATGGCCTATCAATGGACAATCTCCCAGTAAGTCAGGCCGGTTTGCGAATGCCGGCGAAGCGGTGTCGCCAGGATCTTCGTCGGCATCGGACCGGGCTCCGTTGAGTACGGCCCACAATTCGCCCGAAGAAGAAGACGAGGACGATGACGATGACGACGAAGACGATAATGATGTTAAAAACAACATCCATCACGTGAGTTCCTGTTGTGCGCTATTAAAATAAAATAAAATAAATAAAACTCACGAAATCAGTCGTCCGATAGCCCAGCGGCCACTTCTGACATTCCACAAGAATATAGAACTGCAGTCGATCGCATTTTTTTCGAATATCTCAACAAAATATGCTCAAATCGCAAGTAGCTTAGCCTATGCTCATTTCAATCTAGTTAATGTGGACTTGATTTTAGTGGATGCAACCGATTCGAAAGGAGAACCAATCCACCAAACTCTTATGGCGAAAAAGATGCAGCGATTAGATGAGTCTCCTGATTTCCGCCCGTTCAAATTCCGCATTCAAGCATTCACTATGGGATTTCTTGAAGAGGTGATCAGTCGATAGTGCAGTTATTTGGATGTCAATCTTACCTCTTTTTATCCAGCTGGCGAGATCTGGCTATCCAGAGGAAAAACTTCCAATGAAAAAAGTGTGCTTTTTTGTCGTTCCTTGGGTCATCATTCAATTTCCTCCTAACAACAGGTTCGCAACTATCTCTGGAGGCAGCAGTATATTCTGCGATTCAATGAAGATGGAAAAAAAGCTAAATCGAAAGGTAATCATATCTGGAATATCGAGGCCAGAAAGATTGGCGACGGTAAATGGGATTTTCGTCCATTCCACCGCAAGCTAGCGGGGGCCCCTCCATCTGTTGCTTATTGTGGACTCAAGTGGTCATGGTCGCCCCGAGTTTGGGACCCCCAATCCTCCTGGCAGAACGTTCCAGTTGAGTACAGCTCCCCATCCCTCCCCTCTTGGCTCTCGTGGAGCGACGACGTTCTTTCTGGTACGCCTCCTACAGGTGCCGAGAGCTGTCGTGTCACAGTTATCGCCAAGGTGCGCATGATTTGCAGAAGCTTGTCATCATGTGTTCAGTCACCGTAAAAACAGTTCGTTCTCGATGGACAAGAAGGACAGCTTTCTCATACCTTTCCGCTCACTGTTGCTCCCTCGAAATCCATTGAAGCAGCCCCCTGCCCTCGCTCACGACGCCCATCTCTGGTCACTGAGTCTTCTCGTCGTACGAGCGAAACTGCCGTCTTTCATGAAGTGCAGCGGTAAGTTCACAGGGGGTGTTTCTATCTCCCCTTTCACACCTTTAATTTAACTCTTTGCTTCTCAATATCATTTGTTTGTTTAGAACGAAATCAAGGCCACTTCCAGCAAGGAGGAGCTCTCCTGAGCATCCGGATACTCGAGTCATTCGTGTACTTCAAAGTGTAGCGCAGCGAGTGACTGCAGAGGCCCACACCCAAATCGTCTCCACCTCTCCCCCGAAACAGAGCGAATTGCAGGCCCTTGTCAAACAAAAGCAAGTAGTAGAGCATAGCGTGGATGCCTACGATAAGGCTATTTCTCATAATGATGGTCCACAACAAAGCCGGTTACTTGCTGTCGCGGCGCAGAATGTCGTCGTTCAGGCAGCGCATACGGTAATTGCAGATCGGACCGCCGCAATTGGCGGCATACCCCAACAACAATCAGAGACGGTGGCAATAAAGAGCGTCACAGTCACGGAACTGACAGACGCCACACAAGGGGCGATAGCAGCGGCTGTTCAACAAAAGGGAAAAGATTCAAATGAAGTCGATATCATGGTGGCTGCCACTTCCATTCTTAAAACGCGGACCGCGATTGTTGATGCGTCATCCTCGACCGCCCAGCAGCCACGTTCGCTTTCAACAGCGGTAGTTCCCCACTTAACGCCTATGAGTCAACAAACATATCCACTTTCTTCGGTTTCTGAGTATGTCTAAAAAAGGGTTTTTGTTCTTGGTTTTTGTTTGGGCTTTTTTTTCCTCTTCTGGCATTGCATAGCGTACTGATTTCTTTCTGGGCTATTTATGAGAGACTTTTGACCACAAAATTCCTAGCCCCCTTCCATCTTTGCAATGAATTCAACGGGTGTATAGACGTTTCAGTGTATCTCCAGCAGGACAAATACTGGGTTTTATGGGAAAATTAGCATCTATTTTGTGAAATACGTATCGCATATTGTACATTTCAGTGCGTCAGCTTTGTTAGACAATGTGCATGCTCTGCAAATCTTTTGGGTCCTGTCAAGTGGCCTAGACGCGACTTAGCAGTGTGCCTCCAAAACCCCTTTCTTCGCCCCGAGGCTGTTGGTCATCGCTATCGCATTCGTTCAGCTCTTCGGTTTCATGTGCTTGTTGCATATCTAGAATGTCATGAGCAAAAATTCCCAGTACCTCTGCTGTGGCATTGTTGTCCAAGAGTTCTTCACCATGACGGAACAGTCGCTGGCAAATAGTTGGAATTTTGACATCGTCTTGTAGCTGTTGTAAAATGGATACCCGTTCTTCTGAACGAGGAAGCAACATCAGGCTTACCATAATTTTGACTTCTTTCACGGTAGTAGACTTGGAGATAGTCAAACTCTTTTTTGCGCCGAGCTCCTTAGTCTTCAGGCGCCTGGAGTGACGAATTCCGACCGAGGACGCTGGATCATTTGCTCTCCACCATCGATTCTCGGCTATACGGACAATGATATCCGTTGTCGTCCAGTCAATTACCCTGTTAAAGTACGATGAATCCATAACGCTCCAAGGGACATCGGTACACACCTTTTAAAGCGGCAGTCCACACAGACAGGGACCCCTTGGGAATACCGAACCCGGTCACTACTCCCTTGGTCTTGCTTCTCAATAGCAACAAACGGGCCGCACGAATATCTTGAAAAGTTCTGTCAAAGCTGGACAGCCTCTGATATGTGTGAACACTAACAGAGTTTCAAGAACATCCCAATCACTGCGTCTGATGAGCGCGGCAGATGACTCCATTTCTGGAGAGTTGACGTCGAGGATTAGCATCCCATGCTCGCAGAAGAATGAGGAATTGTCGATGTTGTCGGGTCGACGCCATATAGTAGGTTGATAAATCCATCGACTCCAATCTTTGAGGAAAGATACAGGGATGAGAGCGTAATGCTTTACATCTGATAATATATTAGTTGCATCTCGATATATTGCTATATCGTATAAGCCATTTAATTTTTTCTACGCGACTGTCAGCGGCAGAAAATGTTAGAATACCGAAAAACCTTTTCATCTTCGGCTAATTTTCGATTGTCTCGCGCGCTCTTCTTCAAATTGCGACTTTCAACCCGGCATATGGTGCAGGGCTTTGATTCCGTGGATATCGGCTTCCAAGATGGAAATAGGTCACGCAAAAGCTCAGCGGCCTATAAATATATGCATCAGCTCAGTGGTGGCCGACAGCTGAATTGAAGTAATTCGACTTTCCTCCCCGGATATACTAAGACGGGATATCGAATTCGGAGTCAGTTCATTATGCTCACAAAGAACATCCGAGAAAAATTCCGTAGAGTCTGGAGAAGGTTCACCCTCAAATACGGTATGCATTTTGGGCTTGATCAATTTCCAGTCTTGGTTAAAGTCAGCTAAAGTAGCTGGCGGTACTCAATGTGATCATACCTTTCAACCAGGCCTTTGATATCCAAAAGCCTTCCTCAGGTGGCGCGATATCTGGTATCTTGTCAAAACGCGCTACCACTCGTGGATGCTCGATTCGATACAACCGTTCTAAAAAGGGTTATTTTTCGTATGACAAGGAACACGCGTCGTTTACCTTGAAAAGATTGTTTCACACATCGAACACAAATATCGCTGGCGGTCAGTTTTGGCGTGAACTCCCAGCCCGTGTGCTTCACTATATCTAGATAAGCCTCCTATGAACCCCTGATGTCAGTCGCATTTTGCATAGCCGAGAAAGACGACGAACGCGACTGATACGTTTAATGTTGCTAGCTTTGGCGGGATCAATTGCTCCATGAGAGCATAACATCTCGTCCATGGATATACATTTTCTCACAGGCTTGCCTGCTTCTCCGGTTGATGTGATCGTTGAAGCACCGTCATGTTTGTGCTGCGTAAGCCAGGCTGATAATGCCTGACGGCTCACTAAGATAGCGTCCTTTATCGTGCTTAGCTTGAGCAGATTTATGGTAGATCTAGCGCAACCTACTGCAACACCGTTTGAGGTGACGTCCCACCTTGAGTATATATCCCTGATCTTTTTCCTTCTCTCTCGGAATCGGGTTTTCAATAACTCCTCTCTGAATCGAGACATCAGATGCGATCAGTTGAGGGATAGGAAGAGAAAACCTCTCAATGAATGATTGGCAAAGCTTTTGATGGGCATCGTTGAACTCTGAAACAAGCTGGAGAGCATCAGAAGGTGGTTTCGAAACCGCGGCCACTGAGATCGTCTGTTGGGGTGTATCAAATGCCTTTCGAGCATAGATAAGCATATAAGCGTCTTTCGAAGAAATGGGCCTACAGAGCTCAATGAGTGATCGAGGTGAAAACAGGTCAATGACTCACTTGTTTGGCATAGGGTGGTCATTAACAAGAGGAACCCTTAGAAAGTAAGCTCATCACTGCTCCGAATATTCGATTCTCATGCTTACCCGCCTCCGTCACTATGAATACGGCGACGTTTTTTGGTATACGTTTCTCCCTTCTTTGTTTCCTGAGAGAGAGAAAACCTTGTTTTCTGAGTAAGCGATGCTACTAGGTATAAAAGATAGACTGACGGTTCATCAAAATCGTCGACATCCACAATTATCATGTCTTTCTTCGTTCCGTTCAATGACCTGACCTTAGTCACCGTTTCATCATTAAACTGGAACCAAGACCCGTTCCTATAGGCATCACGTTTAATATACATGATTATTGATAAGGCAGCTTACACATCATCGTAAACCTGTGCCTCGTAGTGGCCATGATACGCACTAGAACCACTGTGTAGCAAAATTCCACGTAGTACATATGTGTTATTTAAAGCATTTTGAGGGTCATGACTTGCTTGACCTAGGAAAGTGTTCATATCCAGCATCATTGGAAATGTAACTGAATTTTTCGACTTCTTGCGTTCCATGCTGGAGATGTCATAAACAAATCGAAGCAAGGAGAAATGCAACACTGGCGGTAACTTTCTAAGTTCGGAGTACCTAGTCGCGTCCCGAAGGCATTCGCACTGGGGACAAAAATACCTATTTTTCGGGTTTCGGTTTCGGTCATATGCTAAGCTCTCTCAAACAAGACACACGTACTGGTTATCGCCAGATAAGGTCTCAGGTTGGAACACAGCCGCTATTCGTTCCTCTAATATCGATTTTCTCTGAAACGGAGAGGGAAAGTTTTCACACAAAACAATTGTCCCATAAAACAATGGCTCACTTCGAGGTTGATCTCAATTTCCAAAAAATCGGAAAGTTTCTCGGAGCGGTACTGGCAATGACTACACATTGTCGAATAAACCAGCTGACCTTGGAACTGATAGAGGTCAGCAAGTGGTGTTATTATCAGGAAAACTACATATACTCGCTTGGTCTTGTATAAGAGATCGAACTTGGGGGCTTGCTTGTTTCTTAAATTCTGCGTCAAGGTGCGACATGAAAAGTTTAGAGAATCTGCGTCGAATTTAGCCGTAGTCTGGCAAACAAAGCAAACTACTCACTCTTGCGCGTCTTGTTGCTCTGTGGTATCAAGCTCTAAGCTTTCGACGAGCTTTATAGGATTGAAAGCTCGTTGTACGCTTTCTTGCAGCGCGGCGAATGTTACTTGAAGTTGAAATATTGGCGATTCCTGGAATATCTGTGCTGTTGAAAGCAGACCGATTTTGATTCGTAGGAGGCATACCTTAAAGGCCCCATCTATCCCAGAGGGAGGTCTACAGTTATAGACACCAGCTCTAAATGCTAAATCACGAAACCACACCTAAAAATGCACGCATGAATAATATGCGCATAACATCAAATGATACGCACTTGTAGGGAAGCATTCGCATAACATGTCGCACCAAGGTTCTGTCTTTACACATGAGAGCTTTCTAGACGGGCACGAAAAACATTGAACCTTTAAACCAGTGGGAAGGTTTGGTTTTCTCGTCTCCGTGGATGGACTTTTGCCGAGTGCTGCTGCGTTCATAAAGGACTTCGTTGAATCGTCTGTGACGTGAAGTCAGAGGGGCTACAGGTAAAACAGCACCGACGCAAACCTTCGTCTTCCCACTGTTCCTGTCCCAGATAATTGAGACAATTGGGGTTGTACCTACAAGTCTTGGGATTGCAGGAGGGACCAAATTCATCGTCTGAGACAATGACCACATCCTCGTCGAACTCTCTACAAGCCGGAGACGCGTCGACATCAATGAAGTTATTGTGGGTACTTAAAGAATATCGATTTTGGCAGAATGGGTGGTTGTAGCGCTTCGTAAGTCCACAGCAGGTCCAAAGGTGCTCGGCTGTGATGTCGGAAACTTGGGAAACCTGTGTACCAACCCAGCCCCAAGACGGGTCGTCGACTGTAAGAATACTCTGTCTAAGCTTTTTTACATATGTTGACTCTTTAGACACGCGTCGTTTTCGTTTCGGCGGCATATTGGAACAGATCCTGGCAGCCGTAGACGTAGACGATAGGATCTTGGAAGAAGAGTAACAGACTTACTCTTGTTGGACAAGCCGATCAGGCGCCATCAATTTGGCCTCATACTCATGGCTGAACCAAATGTCGACCTACCTATACCGCCGTGGAAGTACCTTTTCCACAAAATACGCCAACGATTTGATCGTAGAAATGCGAGTGAAGCCCGCCTGCATACACGAAGGGCACTACGGTCCATTATAAGCCGCCATATAAGCTCCTTGAAGTCAGTAGTCCAGCCTATAGATTAGTATTGTGTTAACGCTTGCTTTCATAGTCTGGTCCTATTCATTGTAGGGTATAGTTGGATGCTGATGATACCGTCACCCCGTCTGGGACGCGGAACATACATAGACGAGAATGCAATACAGCCAGGCCAGGTACGCTCATCGTCCTTCCTCACTCAGTTTCCGAAAAATCACTCATGTGTTACAGGTGACCACAAACTGGAATTGGGGAGATGTTCACGCTGCAGACACCTACCTTCAGCAGTTGGAGCTCCTACGGGATACCAATGCAACAAGCCACCAGTGAGAACTCGCACGCGGCTGCTTTAATATGCTAACATGAACGGCAAGACGTGCCCAGTTTTTTATGACAGAATTCCGAAAACTCGGGATATCTACTTCTTGTCAGGATTATAAGTTTTCTATGAACATGGGTGTGCGGTGCTGTTCTCTGACGCTCCTAAATACGCACTTACCAACGTCGATTGTTTACAGCAGGAGACTGGGGCAAATGCGTATGGCATATTATCCTCCCCGCGATCTTCAGGAACAGAAGCTATGGTCATCAGCGCATCGTGGCTTAGTCGAGTTGGGGAAGGAGACGGTACTCTCAATCTTCGGGGGGTTGCTACACTTCTCGCCCTAGCGGGTTTCTTAAAGCGTAAGTATCTTTCGTCTTCCCATCAAGCACCTAATTCACTCCCTTGACAGGTTACTCTCTTTGGGCAAAAGATATTGTGTTTGTCGTAAGCGACGGTTATCTGGACGGGCTGCAGGCATGGTTATCTGCTTATCACGGTTCGCCGCAATCAAGTAAGCTATGTATATTCGCGACAACATGGATTTATTTTCTCATCCTCTCTTAGACCTGATTGCAGACCATCTGAGCCTCTCCTCTGGCGTAATTTGGACAGCTATTCACATTGATTACCCAGGACACTCATTTTCGCACCTTGGAATATTTTTTGGTTCGTCTATCAGTTTTAAAATTTTTGTTATAGATTTATGATTTTGTAGAGGGATTGAATGGGCGCCTTCCTAATCAAGACCTTCTGAACTCTCTCCACCGAATTTCTCTTGGTTTCGGCGTACCTGTTGTATTATATGACCACTTGAACGTGCCGGAGCCTGCTGGTGTTCTCAACTCGCCACTGATACCCGCATCTGTTCGCCAGAACTCCGAGATTCGGACCTACGTCTATCAAGCAATGAACCTGATACGTCACATAGGATATCAAGCTCGTGGCCGACCAAGCGGAGTCCATGGACTTTATCACAGGTGCGCTTCGAGTATCATGAGATTGCTCACTTATACCATCCTGGCTATCAGGTTTCGTATTGATGCATTTACTCTTTTTGGTGTGCCTGCCTCGGGTCCTCATGGCTTCCACGCTATCGGCCGGTGAGTTGACTGTCAGATCTGACTATCTGTATACTCACGTCCCCCAAGCATCGTCGAATCGACGCTCCGTTCGACCAACAACCTCCTCGAACGGCTGCATGCATCTTTCTTCTTTTATATTCTTACGGGACCTGACAGGTTCCTGAAGATAGGCAGTTACCTACCTAGTGCCGTTCTAATCAGCGTCGCGATGATGTTTGGTGGCCTTAAAGTCTGGGTGGACTCGGCTTGGATAGCCAGTCATGTGCCCGTCGAAAAACATACCACCAGGTCCACCTGGTTAAAACGACGAAGACCAGTCTTGGGTGCACTGAGTGTCGTGGTCTTGACGCATATCCTTGGTGTGTTGCTGTTTGGTGTATTGACGAGCTCGTTGGTCATCGAACACCACGAAGTAAATGCTATTGTTTAGCCGTATATTATGGATCTAACTATCTAGCACAGATCACATCGCCGTTCATTTTCGCTTTGTTTACAGGCGCACTAATACTCGCTGCTTTCGTGCTTTCTCGTCTCCCCATACAGATCCCCGATAACTTTTCGACAGTCCTCAAAAGTATCAATCTTTGCTTCGCCTCCACTGTAATATCAATCACTACCGTTCTGAATTTTTCCCTGGCGGCCTTGCTCGCTATTTTTCTTGGTGTTCCTTTGTCGGTATCTTCTGCAGGAGGTTCTATGACCATTCGACTTGCCAAGTTCCTCGGCTATATGCTTTTGGGCGTTGGGTGGCTGCTGTTTGGGCAGAATGAGATGTTAAAGGCTATCAGAGATTGGGAAACATTCTCTGTGTGGTTTGCACCTTTTGTGTGCCTAATTTATGTACCATTAGTACTCCAGGCTGCCCTTGTTTGCCTATTCTCTTCATAACTGATTATGATAACCCGGAAGTCGTTTTACATAGAGAATTGGTACCTAAATCAACTCCCTTCCAGTGGGGCTAGTCATCAGATCCAAAAAGATTATCGTCTTCTTCCTCCTCAAGATTGCCCTCCCTTTCATCGTTTGCACCGCCCTCGGCATCAGTGTCAACATCCATCGAGAAGCCCTCTTTTCTCATCCGCTGCTTCTCTTTCATCTCGTCTCGCTGCACAAATTTCATTTCCAGATCTGCAGTCAGTTTTTTCAGCGCATCCTCAAATCGTTTCTATAAGTGAGAGGAATAAGAAGGGAACAATGCGGTACGAAAAAAAATTGACCCTGATCAAAGGATTGGCCGAACTCGCGATTTCTCTACCCTTCTTCGCAACAGCAGCCTCAAGATCGCGAATTTCTTCATTGATGAGCTTCCTCGCTTGTGCATCCTCGTCATCGTCTTCTTCATCGTCTTCTTCTTCCTCACTCTCCTCATCGTCGTCGTCGTCCGCATCTTCTTCGTCTCCGAGAGCAAGATCTAACTCAGCAGCAAGTTCTTCGTCAATACCTCCTTCCCCACCTTCGTCCTCGTCCTCTTCGTCCTCTTCACCTTCGTCATCCCCTACATCGTACCCTGGTGTCTGAACTTCACCCATATCTGACATCGCTGGTGTCGGCGCATCAAGAGGTTCATCACGCTCTATAAACTCGGAGTCTGATAAGTCAGGGTTCACATTATCGAGCACCTCTGATAGTTAGAGTTAATTAGCAGAGTCGACGAAATCGTGAAGGTCAGTTTACCAAATTTGACTTCCATTGCAAGGGCGTCTTCGTCAAGTAATCTTTCCACCTCTTGTTCAACGCTTTCTATCGTCTGGGGAAAACTGGATAAGCGATGCTTTATACTTGTGGCTTTGCACGTACCCGTCTATTCACCCTTTTTCGAAACCGACGTTTCCGAACGTGATGCAAAGGAGGCGTGATACCGTGTGGCCATATGAAGTCGTCTATGTTGAAATTCTTGTGACCGGCAAGGTGATCCTCATTCTCAATCTTCTTTTCGACAACAAGCATCTACAAGATATAGTAACAATGAGTTGCTCAGAGCGTTTGACAATCGTAACAGAGCGACCTGACATATGTCTGCAACTTTGAACATTTGCTTATTGTCAATGGTCTTCTGAGACTCTATGACACAAGGAAGATCAACTAGTTTGGACGAATACAAAGAATTCCCAATGTGAAAAACGGCACGTCGAGAGTCTATGCGCAAACAGATGAGCAAGCGCACGTCAATTGAGGATGATAGTGTGTAGCTTGCCTTTGAACTTGAACCAGACATCGTTACTGACTTCTCGGGCAGCCACCATCTTCCTTAGCTTGTCAAGATCCTCCCCTGGAGGCAACCTCAGTATGAACTGTTCTTCAAACGCAAGATCTTCCTCATCCGAATCCAGTTCTCGGTCGTATTGACCTAGGAAAGATGTGCCAGGAGCTTGAGAAGCCTTTTCGCTAAGCTTCAACTTCAGTTTCGGTTGAGCCTTGAGCTTTTGCGTTGCGGAACGCGTCGTCCGTTCCGGGTTTTCTACCGAGGTATGACGAGGTGGATGGGTAGAGCTGCGTAACCGGGAAATTGATGGCACGGTATGTCCTTCTAGCGAGCTCAGTTTTGGCTGAGCAATGGGAATCTCAAAGCCATTGATCGTGGATGGGCCTGCCTCTACTGCTTCTACATCGTCGACAATGATGAGTTCCTCGTTCATAGAGCCAACAAGGAAAGGTGTGTGAGAATGTGACAGTCACACGATGTGATTAATGCTATCTACCTCTCTTCACCTTCCGTTGAACTCTCCCCTTCTCGTACCAGGGCTACCTTGAGCTTTGTTACAGCCAACACAGATGTGAGATATACAGCTAAACTTCCCAATGCCAGGCCATAAAATCCCCATCGCATACGCGTAAAATGCACATCATCTTTCGACTCTTTCACTTCGTTCCGTGTAAAAGCTGGCCAGAAGATTAAAGAACTCCACGAAAAGCTTGGTGCTGGGGATGTTTGTAACGGAGCCTCTGAAGGGTCGAATACTTGATTATAAACTCGACGAGCATGTTGAGCAATGTTAGGGAAGGCGTCCTTGATGAAGTTATGTAGGAATGGATCTGGGTATGGAAGGTCCAATAGGAGCAGGACATGCGCAGCAAGAACGATATCCAGTCTCGTGGGCCTGAAAAGCAATTTGTCAACGAGAAAATCTCACTTGAAGAGCGATTACCTCTCTCTGAAGATGAATGAACGCTCTCCGATGAGTCGTGAATACAGTTCGAGGGAAGTACGGGCTTTTTCTATAACCTGTTGGACCATTTTACGACAAACGCATGAGGATAATCAACACCACGCACTTTTTCGCGACCAAACGCCTGTTGGAAAGCTTTCTTGTTTTCTCCTGTTCTCTTTGCTCTGAGCCCCTTGAATGGTTTGTTGTCATCCTCTTCAATCACAGCAATATTCCAAAGGCCTACAGCCTCCAGGCGAGGTTTATAGGATTGTCGCATTCGTAGAGGTATATAATAACGCTGTGGCACTGGATACATAGATGCCAACGCAGGATGCATCAGCTCTGCCCAGTTTGTTTGATGTGAATAGAGGACGTGGTACTGAGGACGTTTTGAGATGCTGGTGGTGGGAAAGATAAAATGAGGCTTACGACAATATCTCCAAGGTTCGATTCTATATGTGTACACCAAGCGGTAGTTTGGGACCTTTCGACACTATCGAGGGTGGCATCCATGATGATGGCCGAGTCCTTTCGAGTCTTTTCGGTGACTTTCAAGCTGGCCACGTATCTTATGATTGGGCCCAAAGATGAAACAGTGCGTTGATTATGAGTCAAGAAAGGAAGCTGGCCTGTAGAATCATTTCACAGTTGTCATAGGCATGAAAACAACACATATCTACCAGTAGGGGACTGGTCTTGAACGGTGCATTCTACGACAGCAAACTGGCCAGGTATTGCTTTTTGAAGATACATTACGGTAGCCAAGCAAGAAGGGTCCATGGAAGGTAAGCCCCATTTTGCGGGGAGGATGTGCAGTACTAGTGCGTTGGTTGACATTGCATTTCGCGCTCACGTGTTACTTTTAATATAGGGCAATACCCCCGTCATATGATGCCCAGTCGCCGGACCGTCGGCTTGCTCGAGCTCTCCAAGGAGGAATATTCTTGGCAGATACTCGGTTGAAACTTTCCTACTTTTACCAAAGCTCAGATGTCGAAATCGCTGCTATACGAACATGAGACTTCGGCTTTTTACCGCTCTTGTAGCAGCTGTTTCCTCTTGCTCTGCTCTCCTGGCTTTCCCTGGGGCCGAAGGTAACTTGCTAGTATAAACAACAAAATCGCAGCTTAGAGTATACTTCTCCAGGGTTTGGAGCTCAGGCAACGGGAGGCAGAGGAGGCAGTGTGTACATTGTCACAAACCTGAATGATTCCGGCGCTGGAAGCTTTCGCGACGCAGTATCGCAATCTAACAGAGTATGTTCTCCAACTTTACATCCTTACCTAACTTTTAGTAATCTGTCAAGATTGTTGTTTTTGCTGTAGGAGGTATCGTCAACATTTCAAGCAGGATCGTAGTCAGCAGCCACGTTACCATCGCTGGCCAAACAGCTCCAGGCCAAGGAATCACCGTCTATGGAAATGGTGTGTCGTACTCTGGAGCTGACAACACCATCACCCGCTATATTCGTTACAGAATGGGAAAGTCAGGTATGCTTTCTTGTAGTAGACAATGGAAATTCCCTTCATCATGTGCGTGCGACTTGTAGGCGACTCCGGAAAAGATACCATCACAATTGCGAACGGAGCAAACATGATATTTGACCATGTCTCTGTTTCGTGGGGTCGCGATGAAACTTTCTCGATTAACGGAGATGTGTCCAATATCACAATCTCTGACTCTATCATTGCCCAAGGTCTTGAGACACATTCATGTGGTGGGCTCATTCAAACCGATGGCGGTGTTAGCATCATCCGTACCCTATATGTGGACAATAACACAAGAAACCCCAAAGTCAAAGGTGTCAACGAGTTTGTGAACAATGTGGTATGTTTTTTTTCGATATATTCGATGTCTGAAGCCTTACCAGCTGATTTGTTATAGGTTTACAATTGGGGAGGAGGTGGAGGATATATTGCTGGCGATTCTGATGGGCCCTCTTTTGCAAACATCCTTAACAATGTATTTATAAGGTCTGCTCCATATGGATGCCGAAATCACAAACCGCTGACGCTCATGTGGCAGTGGACCTTCAACTTCCGTTACGGCCTGTGGGTAACAATATCATCTATTCATCATCTAGTCTTAATTCTCAAATGCCGCAGTCACTCGGGGCAACGCCAACTTCCACACCTATGTTTCTAACAATTACTATGATCCTGACAAGGTGAGAAGTTACAGGTGTTCAGCCATCCGCTGAATGCTGCTCTATAGAACGGTGTCTTGGACGGTTTTATCCTATCGCCGACAACTCAAAACTATTCTCCTGTCGATCTCCAGTCTACAAAATACAATTATCCAACCGTGGCAACTCTTCTTAGTCCTCTGGATGCGCTAAACAAGGTGAAGGCATCTGCTGGAGCCAGCAAATCACGGGATCGCGTTGACACATACTTGATCAATACTGAGCTTGGTTCACTAGGCAAAATTGGAGCAACCATTTCAGACCCCACAGTGTCACCGATGAATGGACCCGGTCCCGTATCTGGGGGCACAGTGAGTGTTTATCATGAGCAGAGTCCAGCGTCGCTGACTTAAATTTAGGCACCAGTCGATACTGACAAAGATGGTATCCCTGATGCTTATGAGACGGCCCATGGAACCGACCCAAAGGTTAACGACTCTGCAAAAATTGCATCCAATGGCTATGCCAGTATGTTTGCAAACATGATACTTTTGCCAAAGCTCCCAACGTTCGATTTACAGATATCGAAAACTATATCAATTCCTTGGTTTAAATAAATGCTGTACATTGTATAACATTGTTACAAAGTTCACGAGCCTTTTGGTTTGGGACTAGTACAGAGCGAGCGATTACAGAAAACAGAATAACGACGAGAGCAATTTGAAAAAACGAAAGCTGAATGTGGTCCGTCAAGCCAATCCCGTTAGTCTATCGGGGCCGACAATTGGCTCTGTACTACTATCCCCAGGTTCTTCGACAGGAATATGGGATTTTAGATGATCAAATACTAGCAATCCTTGTCCTGGAAGATTCTTTACTCCCACTCTTGGCAAATCTGCCTTACAGCTGACAGTTCGGCGCTCCAATTGTGGCTTGCTTAAATGAGGTACCTGAACCGATGGTCTATCACATAACGGAAAGAAACAGTTTAGAATTTAATCTTACCGATGGCATCGACGGGACGGGGGCTAGTCTTGGTTTCTTCTTTCGGGGTGCTTCACCGTCCAGAGAAGGCATGCACGAAGGCATGCTAACCACTCGGCGTACAGGTGCTCTTTGAGGATTTGGAAGCGGAATTGGTTCCGTATGCTGCTCAGTGGCGATACCTTGTGCCTCCAGGAATTCTGGTAGAATTTCAGGTCAATTTGTGCCAGGGTCGTAGATAGCTCGAATCAGTTTACCCTGCGACCGGTAGCGAAACACAAAGGATACGTAGGTGCTTGGCTGTGAAGCTTTTTTGTTCTTGTCGTGTGCAGCCACTGACCACGTTGAAGGTAATTGTTTCTCTGTTTCTCTTTCCTCGCCGAACCTTATATTCAAAATATATGCGTCAATACTCCAGCGCGAACATCCGAAAACATACCCAATGCAATGATCTCCAGCCTTTCTTTTACCCAAAATAGTCTCTGGAATGTCGAGTATTGGATTGGCGAGTTTAGAATCGACGCGTACGATCTGCTTGATGCGCAGGATAATCATCCCAACTTCTTTAGTGGCACCTTCGTGTGGCGACTGGCTCACTTCAGTCAAAGTGAGCAGAGTATGATGGTAATGTGTAGTAATGTTCGTACCTGTTCCGCCTACCTTCTTAAAGACAAAAGGCCTTTCTGTCGACCCCGATGTTCTAACACCTTCCCTCGAAGTCGTCCCATCACCAAATAAGAAACGACCAGGTACGACGAAGCCATCCAGTGTGATAAATGAACATGTATCTACTTTTCCACCATGATCGGTCCAGTGAATCGAGAAGCTCTATAAGGACGTTTAGCTCATTAATTAGCAAACTAGTCCTTTTGTGTACGCACCTTGCCTTCTTCACTTGGAACCCAACATGAAACCCGATTCAATTCCGTGTCAACCGCTACTAAATGCTCTGGTACCGGTTTTCCATCGACGACAAGCCAAGCAGAAAAACCCCGGTGAGAGAGCATGAGTCGCGTTTATATACACCTTTGTGAATCAGGTTAGAATGATCACGGTCCGACGGGAGAGAAATAACACAAAGCACCGATGATGTAAAAGGATAACTTGGATAACTTGTATATATAAGTCCAAGTTAAAAAATGTTGTGGGTCCCAGTATTAATGTTGAACTTTTGTGATCGGAGATCGACCTCTCTTGAATCAGGTCATGTGACCGTATATATATATGAATTGTCCCTTAAGTTGGACCTTCCCAAACAGCAAAAAAAATCCGCCAGTCTGCTTCTAGATGGAAAACAATTCCGCAGCCGCTTCCAAGCGAAAGGCTTTAAGCTCAGACAATGGTAAAGAGGAACTATCGCAGGCCAATAACAAAAAGTTTAAGTTCGGGACTCTACCCAAGAACCCACAACCTACCAACAAAGTACTGCCGACCCAAATCACATTTCCCCCTCGCGTACCTGGGACTACAAAATTGGCCATTTGGAATATATGTGGTTTAGCAGCAAGTCAAAAGAAAGTTTGTCATTGAACAATAACGCGTCTTTTGTAGATACTCACTTCTGAGTCTCCATTATAATAGGGTTTCAAGTACTACGTGGAGGCTGAGGATGCCGATATTCTGATACTCTCAGAGACAAAGGCAAGCGATGCACTATCCTAGTTACCTATAATCTTATTCGTCATTCAAGGTGAACAATGAACCTGTCGAACCGCTCCTGAAAGCCCGATATCCCTATTGTTACTGGTCAATATCCGATAAGAAATCATATGGTGACAAGATATTTTCGACTAATTACGCGTAATTAACGTGTTATACATAGCCGGCACGGCCATTCTGTCAAAACACAAGCCATTGAATGTCACCATGACGCTACCTGGCCATCCAGATCCTTCATCGATTAAAGGAAGAATTATAACCCTGGAATTTGAAACATGTTATGTCATAGGTACATATGTCGTTAACGCTGGTACAGGCCTAAAGGTATGTCCAGAAAAGTAGGTGACGTTGTCCTATCTAACTACCATCAGACACTAGATGCGAAAAAGGAATGGAACGTTCATTTCGAAACTTACATGAGAGACCTTGACCTAAAGAAACCTGTTATATGGGCGGGTGATCTAAATGTTGCCCCGACAAAGATAGGTAAGTGTTAGCGCCCAACGAATAATGGGCTTTCAAGACTCTTCTTAACACGTTCTTCAGACCTTTCAAATGCCTCCAGGAACTGGAACAAAACCCCAGGTTTTACCGAAGCTGAGACTACAGCTTTCAAGAATATCCTCAATACCTCCAAAAAATCAGATGCTGCAAGCTTTGTCGACGTTTGGCGCAACCTACACCCAGAGGATCAGCACTACACGTATTTTTCTTACCGTTTCAATTGCCGGGAGAAGGGCTTGGGATGGCGGCTTGACATGTGTAAGTCACAGACGTTGCGCCGATGTTTGCATTTTTTAAAGATAAAATATTGCAGTCGTACTAAGTGAACGGATGATGAAGCGAGTGAAATTGGTTCGTGCCAGCACCTATAGCAACCAGACAAATGCTTATCCGATTTCTGTAGTGCGAAATCAGGGGTGAGATATACGGAGCTTCAGACCACTGTCCAGTGGCCATGGAACTTGAAGGCGCACTTTGAGTTGGTTCAGTCATTTTCTACAGCAATGAAGTGAGGTCTGAAAGACCCAACCAAAGTTTATTACATTAGGCTAATTTCGAGGCACGCTTGACTTTATCTATCTCTTGTGCTTGAGGCTATACATATCTCGTGTTATCCTTTGGTCATCTATGGCATTGTTTCCAATTCCTAAATTCCAATCTCAATATTCTCCGAAGCGTACATGGCCTGTCTCCGCTGCATGTGCACGAGCATCCTTTTCTCCTTTTAAGCCTTTGCCGCATACCTAAAACAAGACAAATGGGCAAATGCATCCGCCTTGGAGATGCGAAAGAAATACTACCTCGCACTTGAGATCAAAAGTGGTCGTATTCGTGTAAGCCTTCTTGGCGCGTAACACAGTTGCCAACTTCTTGGCCGCTACGATCACAGCATCTTGATCGTCTACTAGAGTCTGTATATATACATGAACAACTCTTAAAGGCAAAGGTAATTGCAGAGATACCACCATTGGAAACATAGTCTGGTGCCATTCTCCGGGAGCTTCTGGCATGGGTGCAAGTGTAGCTGCGTCGTAATGGATTCCCGAGTAAATCAGAATACAACGCATTCCTCCTGCAATATCGGCAGGAGGCGAAAAGTGGTCTACACGACCAGATTCAACGTCTATTGAGGCAATTTCAGTACGGTAATGAGCGGCAAGGATAGCAATTTCGATGGCGCCACCCCAGGTCGACGGCTTGAGAATCGTACTAATATATTTGTCGGGTGGCATCCTTTTCTCCGTATGTGACTAAAAACACGTTACCCATACACAGATTGACATACCCCAAAATGGCTTCATCATACTTGGCTGGATCACTACGAATCCCGTCCGCGACAACTGATTCAGTCCAAATTTGAGCACATGGTCCCGACATAACGTCGCTGATGCTTACCTTTCCGCATATCAGCAGCTTTGTCAATGCTTTGCTCGAACAAAAGAGCAACAGAAGAGAATAGGCACGAATTGTCATCTGGCACAATCTGAGGGGGGAATGTTGAATATTGGAAATTGTAGTACATAGAGCCGCACCCTGTGGATAAGTACTCCGCCATCAGTCTCAATATAATCTGGACCATCTGGCTTCGGAGGAGGTAAAGAAGATGATGAGACGTCAGGCAAAGGTACTGGGACAGGAGCTCGAACAGGTGGTGGCGATGGCGAGAGCAAGCTAGAGCTGATCTCTTGTACAGATGACGTAGCCAACGGTGCTCCTGAACTTCCAGCAAGTTCGCTGACAATGATTTGCTCTCCTGATTTTAGCCCAAGGCTTTCTATTGAGAGTTCTGGGACTATGGTAAGCGGCTTTGGCGGGTATCCGGCTTTTACTATATCGCAACATTTTGAACATTGTGACTAGCGATTCGAAACAGGCTGGAGCTCACAGCTCTGACGAGAAGGAAAAATGTTGGTTATGGCATATATTTTTTGTTGTAGATCTTGGACTGTAAACTGTGCGCGATCAAGGGGAACTTGGATAGTCGTTACTCCTGCCGGGTGACGAAGGCGAATGGACGCCATAATGATAGTTGTGATCAAAGTCTGGTTGTATCTTATCTAATCTTCTATGATAGTTGTAACAGCTTCCCGCTTGCTTTTTCTGCGATCGCCTCGTACTTCCTCATTCCACCGTCGAGAACCTTCAGCCTTCCCTTTACAAGCCGATACACTACCCCAGGTTTTGGCTGCCACTCCCCCATCCCTTCATCGTCCTCTTCATCTTCACTATCATCAGTCGGCTCATGAGGTGACTCTCCTTCAACCACACAGCGCATAAAGAACCTGTCGTGGGTGATGACAAGCAATGCACCTTGATAACGTCTGAGAGCTTCCACAAGCGCCAAAACGGTATCAGCATCCAGGTGTGTTGTTACTTCATCCAACACCAGTAAGTGTGGAGGCGAATAAATGAGTTTTGCAAATGCCAATCGAACCTACATGACATCTTGAGCTTCGATACGTTACTTGTATGATTCAAATTACCTTTTGTCCACCGGACAATGCAGCGACAGGTACGTCGCTCGCAATCCTCCCACCCAAGCCTAACCCGCCCAACAGTGCTCTAACTTCCTGCTCTGAGATGCTTCCCTCCACAACACCCATCACCTCCTTCAAAGCTGTGAGTTCCATGTCTGCCTTTCCCCTCGCTTCCAGTTCCTCGACGGCATGCTGTGTAAAGTATTGGACCCTCGCCCGTGGGTGTCTGGTGATACTTCCCTTTGTAGGCTGTAGTCCGCCGTTTGCAACTCCCACAATCAACTTTACTAGCGTTGACTTTCCACTCCCGTTCAGTCCGGCGAATCCAACACGCTCCCCAGGGTGAACGACCAAGTCCACATCAATCAATGTTGGCGTCTGGACGCGGGGATAGTTGAAAGAGACTTTTTCCAGCGTTACCAGAGCTCCAGGAAAGCGCAAGTCGGGTGGCTCGCTTGGAAAATTCATCTTCACCAACGGATCCACAGTAGGGATCTCAATGGCATCACGTCGAGTCAAGTGATACCCTCCGAGATCTCGGTTAAGCTTGAAGCGTCCACCTTTGAGGCCAACTTCCATTCCGGAGCGTTCCTCGATTTTTTTCCGTCTGGATGCGACTTGTTTGAGTTTTTTGTCGTCTCCGGTCCGCTTGGCAGCCGTTAGCGCGGAGGAGATGGACGATTCCATGTGTTTGATCTTTTTGTCCTGTGCGGCTTGCATGCGCGTAAGGTACTTGGTCTTTGAGCGACGTTCTTGCTCGTAAAGAGATAGGTTTCCTCTGAAAGGTTCGAGAGATTGTTCTCGGAGGACAATCAGCTCTTCTGCGACTGCATCAGCAAAATCGCGGTCGTGTGTACTGATAATATAAGAGATATGATTTGCAAGGGATTTAGAAACTGAGCGAAACCTACATGACTAGGACAGTTGTGTCGGTGAGTGATTGTATAAAGCCTTGGAGCCAGATGATAGCGGGGAGGTCCAGAAAGTTGGTACACTCGTCTAAAAGTAGTATGTCCACTTTTTGAAACAGCGCGCTTGCAAGCGAACATCGGGTCCTCCAGCCGCCGGAAAGGTTTCCGTACGGCTTGGAAATGGAGTCTGATGAGAAACCCAGACCTAACAAGACGTTTCGGGCTCGAGCCTCTGCACTTGCCGAGTCCATTGCATCGAGGGAAGCTTGAATGTCTGCGAGTGTCTCTACGGCTGCTTTGGTCTCGGAATGTATAGCTTGGGCATCAATCTCAGTGTCGGGCTGATTGAGCAGAATTTCTGAAGCTGCGACTTCTTTTTCCGTCGCGATGAGGTCTTTACGTGCTTTGGCACCACGGGCACCGCTCCTGCGAGCTGCTATCCTCGATGATTCGTTGTGCTTTGTCAATATTCTGTGATGTCTGAGCTTGCGAATCGCACGGATGACCTTGAGTGGGGATTTTGTGTCTTCTAATGCCTCTGACAGTTCTAGAGGAAATTTTTCAGACTCAAAGCTATAATAATAATAATAAAATACTATTTTACGTTGAGCCTCTATAAGAGCTATTTCCCTCTTCGAATCACTTTTGATAACGTGTTCAAGGACGGATTGAACCTGCGGGTGGAGACTATCATCAGCCGAGTTGTGAGAGATGGTTTGACCGAGGAGGAGGATATGCAAGCTCCAGGGTACGCCTGGTATGTAACCGTCTGCCAAGGCACGCAAGAGGGTTGATTTTCCTGTACCATTACGACCAACGAGGACGTAATGTTTGTTTTCGCGCAGAGTTAGATTTGCGTGTGAGAGAAGGTCGCGACCACCGAGAGAAAGGGAGAGATCTTTTACAATGACCTAGAGGTCGTTCAATTGAGCTAGGTTACTGACTGTGTGATTAATTTTACTTGCCTCGTTTGAGACGGGGGTGAGTGTGGCGTCGACATGAAAACGACTTTGTTGTGCTGTGACGACGATACCTTCTGGTGCCATATATGTATGGATGCATACTAATTGTGAAGCTTAAATAGACCAGCAACTGAGGGAGTCACTACATTTCAACCCGACGGTCCCGAAATACATGTGATTACAGTAACTTTACATAATTTACTTCTTGCCCAAGCCGAGCGTGTCTTTGGCCTTGTCGAGTAAAGATTCCTATGAATTGAGTCAGTAGCTGAACTCCGATAAGTAAAAGGGGACAAACATCATTCTGGTTGGAGTTGCTGCTGAACGTATCTCCGACCTTCTGGGTAGTAGATTTCTCGCTCTATAAGCAAAAGAATTAGTACAGAAATGATTACGAACAACACTGATCGTACGTTGGGCTGAGCAGTAGAGCCGGCCGAATCCAAGTTACCCTTGACCTTGTCGCCAAAGTGTTCGGTAGTAGACTTTTGAGAGTCGGGCTAGAGGTGGCGAGGTTAGATTATGAATTTGAAACGTGGAAGTGGGCGGGCAAATTACCTTGAGGGCAGCTTCTGCCTTGTCTGTGAATGATTGGCGAGCAGTGTCTGACATGATTGAATGAGGAATTTTTTTGTAATTTTTTTTTTGTGGGTTTTTATACTGTTGAGACCATGACGTCGATGAGATCGTCTCAATGACGCGCCTATCGTCACTTGGGCGCTTAATCCGTCATTGGGCCCCCCTCTCGGATCTTGGCTATTTTTAGAACCATGACTCCTCTTCTTGAGCTCAGAGACGTTTCTTGCGATAAACAGGGAAATTTATTGTTCAAACATGTTAATCTTGCTATAAACCAAGGTAAGCCATCTTCCATTACTTTACTTTACTAAATATCATTGTATTAGGCGATGTCGTCGTCTTTCGCGGCAAGAGCGGTTCTGGCAAGACGACTCTTCTAAAATGCATCGCACATCTCATTCTGTACGACGGTCAAGTTCTTTATCGAGGAAGGTACCGTCTCTTAATACTTCTCTCTAATTAATTTCATTCATATCATCACCATCTTCAGCTCTCCAAAAGCACATGGTGAATGCCCCTCTTTTTTTCTCCCTTACAACAATCTCACAACACAACACCCACACAACGTAGGCATCCCTTCTTTTCGCACTCGCGTCCTTTACGTCCCACAGCGCCCTTCAATGCTCCCCGGTTCACCACGAGACTTTCTCAATACAGCAACTTCTTTTCAAGCTCACAAATCATACGCTCATGCGCTCAAGAAGGAACACAAAGCCTATCTCGATCCATTTCAACGCGCTCTCGACGTTTCTGAAAAGTGGGACGTCGATCCTCAGTTATGGGACAGGGAATGGTCAAACCTCAGCGGTGGCGAAGCACAGCGCTTATCCCTCGCAATCGCAATCGGTCTAAACTCTGCAGAAGTTTTGCTTCTCGACGGTCCTTATCTTTTACTCTTCTTCACACTTTCTTCCTCTCTTTGACCATTTTTCACCCAACAGAACCCACTTCAGCCTTGGATTCGACATCTTCTTCCGCTATCGAGGATTTCTTGCTCCACGAGCTCTCCTCTCCAGACACATCTCTCAAAGCAGTCATCTGGATCACACATTCTGACGAACAGGGCGGGCGAGTCGGCAACAGATTCGTTCATATCACTGCTGGCGGTGTCTGCGAGGAACCAAGGCCACCAGTATAGCACTCCATTTGTATATTAGCGAATCAATGAATGATGCTATCTTATCATAGCGAGTTCCGCCCCCTCCTCCTTCTCAATCACCTTTTTGATTGGACTCAACGGAGCTTGCCCAGCTTCTTTCAACTTGACTCGTATCTCTTCTTCTCCTTCTTTGCCCTCCTGTTTCCCCTGCTCCACTTCTGCAACAAGCGCCTTTAATTCCTCTTCCAACTCTGCATCGCTCGCAACTTCGCCAGCGCCAACAGCAAGTTCAGTTTCCATGCGCACGGCGTCGTCCACCTCCTTCGCATCTGCGTTCACTTCCGCTAGCGCATTCATTGTCGCCTCAATCGAGTCCCTTTGCAAGGACGGGTGGGCGAGGATCGCGCGGAGCGTAGCCGTAGAAGACTCGTATGACTTGATAATCTAAGTGTGCTTAATTTCATCTGAAACAAAACAAAAAATGCCAAGAAACAAACTTCGACGTCTCCAGCGGCTGCTTCTACTCTAAGCAGAGTAGACTCGAGGTTATCAAGTGATTTAAGCCGTTTGGAGAGCAGGTCCTCCAGTTGCTTTTTAAGTCGTAGTTGGCTCAATGCAATCTCTTTCCGCTTCTGTTGCAACGCAGCAAACGCCTTTTGCGTACACCTGGTGATCCATGTCAATAACAAACCCAGAACAAACCTAATAATGAATTGAATCGCAACTCGTCCATCTTTTGCTGTAGCCCGTCTACTTGAGCATGCAAATTATGCACGGCACTTCTTAATTCCAGAATCCCTTTATCAACAGCGTTGATCTCTTTGGAGGCGGATGGGTCGTCGACTAAGAATTTGACAACCTGGCATACCGGACATTAAAAATCGCTCCAAAAAGATGAGAGGAACCCACATCTTTGTCAAACAATATTGCCTTCTTGTCCCTCTCCAAGAACTTGAGCAACACCATAGCATCTCCTTCCGTAAGGGCACCTTGCACGCCTACCACTAAGCCAAACTCCTGTCTAAACCCATCGAATGAGTAGAGTCTGTCGCCCGAACCTCCCATCTTCACTTCTTGTCTCTCTAGCACTCTAGTTGCCGCCTGCTCCACCAACGATACCAAAACATACTCTCCCGACCACGACATGTCTTTAAGACTCCGGGTCGACCCTCCACCACTCAAGAATCCCTCATCACCAACAACGCCCATCTGTTCCAAAGCCCACCAAAGCGGTTTCCCAACTACAAAAGCAGCTATCCGCCCAGGAAGCCACCCAGGGTCATATATCGAGTCTTGTGCACTGAGAAATTCGTTACGGGGGAACAGTGCTTTGCTAGCCCGTAGTTCCGACTTTCTAGGGCAAAAAAAAGGGATAGGCGTGAGTTGGAGTTTAGGTTCAACCTTGTTTTTTTAGACGTTCGCACAATGACAGCGCCCAGCGCGAGGGGCTTGCCTACGCCCTCAATCCTCGTTCTCTCCATGAGCCGCATGCCAGCATTGAGCACCAGTCGGCTATTAGTATCAGTCTGCAAGCCGAAGGCGACAATGACTTCAAGTGCTTTACGCCACCAGTCGACGTTGGAGTGGTATGATGTCGGATTCGAATGCTTCTGCCGCGAAATGTCAGAGTAGAGCGCTTGGAGGCGAGAGGATGAGACTGTCGTGAATGGCTCGTGTAATAAAATAGTGTTTTTGCGTGGAGAGTATGACATTCTGAACAGTCAAGATTAAGAAAAGTGGTATATAATGGCCGCAACAAACCTTGGTTAGGTGGATGCGCGTAGGGCCATATGACTCTTGTCAGTGAGTCACGGGGTATCATTACGTGGTCTAGTGATATTACATATTGCTAACTTAAAACTATGGATCACATCGTCTGTGAGCGCGTCTTAACGTGTCGTGTCGTTTGCGGGGCCTCACTCTCTAGCCTACTTGCCAGACCCAAAACACCCGACTCAGCCGTTGTAGCCCCAGGCGTAGCACACATACGTGATGACTCGTCAGCAGGGGAAATTTCAACTGCGTTCTGCAACAACAAAAAAAGGGTGATATGAATCGAACATCGCCGAGAAGTAGACTCAACTTACTGGTATATATAGGTTATCTGGCAGATATAATGATTCCTCGCTCTGACGAGAGATCCGTTTCAGGTCTGCAGCTTGCCTCGTTATCAGCAATACTGGTTGATCATCGTCTCTGTTGCCTTCCTCCATCGAGATCTCTCGCAAACCAATATAACTGGATGTTGCAGTGTCAGGCCGTGGCTGTTTGTAGTAGGGGCCTCTTCCAAAAAAGTACGAGAAGAAACTAGTTCGCTTTGTGGCTTTTGCTTGACCAAGACGTCGACGGCGCCTCTGTCTTAGGACCAAAATTACACCAGAGACAACGATTAGGCCCACAACCAATGCGCATAAAGCTCCGATAACTCCCGATATTGTGGGGTTCAGGTGGAATTTTTGTGTCGCTGTGGCAGAAGCAGAGTCGTTTGATGACAATGCAGTTGTATCTGTGGTACTGCTTGAGCTATGACGTATTGAATGGAACCCAATCAAGCAACACACTGGAAGCTGTCACATCCCGAGGAACTACTTTTTTGGATAGCACGCTGTTCTGAGGAAGACTGTTTTCATTTGGAAATCCACGGGAAAAGCACCAAACTATCTTACAGGGGCGGACCAGTTGGGATCTTCTATCTCTTGCGGTTTATCGACCAGTGAACTACGGTAAGTTGAGGGCTGGTTTTCGACAATAAGAACATCGAGAGACTCGGAGGTACAGTCTTGTTTCCATTTCTGCCACCTAAGTACGAGAGTGAGAGAATGGGCGGAGAGTACAAGGCATGAAGTACGCACGATAGGGGGGCTCGTCGTTGGCAGCTTTCACATTTTGCAAACAGGGTATATGCCATGTTGCCACATCCACAAAGAGTATCTGTTTTAAGCCATCATTTTGTTGATGATCGTTGAACAGCACGCTGTTGTTAACCAAGAAAGGAAAAACCAACCATCCTCTTTACAAATGCTTTGAAAATGAGCCCATGCCGTACACGGGTTTTCTCCAAGGGTGTAGGTCTAAGGACGCCATTCAACAAACACAAAAGAAACCAAGGCAGATGTCGTTTTACCCAAATTTGGTCGTCTGGGCACGTGGTATCATCGATATGCGCGATGGCTTTTCGAGACGATGATCTTGAGGCCATTGACAGTATATTGAGTTACACAAGGCCTGGGGGTGGCGGTTTCAGCTCAATCTTGATGGTGAGTGGAACCAAGGAGGCTCTGTTTAACAAGGAATCAATTCGAAGGTCGCTCATCTCACCTCGTGCCTTTTGCTGTACATGTGTGCCGAACCGACACCGTGACCGTTTGCTGTAAAATCGGATGGGACAATGTACTAGAAAACGACAAATCAGGCGGAATCGTTCCAGACTCAGCCGGACATGTTACCCGCATGATGACAGGCGTCTTGGAAGAAGAACTCGGCCACTCTAACTACATTTGTAACAAAACAAACTGAATCATACAAGTGCAATTTCATTGATAAGAACTATCCATAACCGGTGTAGTTGTCTTGCTAAGGTGACTTGTTCACATCATGAATAGGCATTTAAGCATGGCTTGACTCGCGGTCAAACTATTGCAGCGCCTGTGTAGCCTCCTCGCGTCATGACGGAGCCAGCATAAGGAATCGTTTCCATCGAGTTACGACCTCCTGGTGTTGTGTGCACTGCTGAAGTTATCGGTGAAAGAAGCTGGGAGACCCCAGTCTGATGTGTCTCCTGTTCGCACAATGAGAGATCAGATGCGGGGCAGCGTCAAATTGAATCTCACAATGAAGCTATGAGGCGATAGTGGCCCTGTAGGGACAGACGACATGGAATGAGTAACAATATGACCTGTCGTAGCGGCAACGTCGGAGGTGCCTGGCTGGGCCTCATCTTCAGTAAGGTTTATTCTTTGCGACGCCCTTCGCGCTTTCTTCCAGCTACTGTTCGAACGGAGGAAGAACCAAAAAACGCATAGCGATATGACGGCAAGGCCCCCAATGCCCCCCACAACGCCACCTGCAATAGCACCAGCGCTAACAGAGGAACTATTGTCAAAATGTTGCGGCTGGGCTGTTCTCGTCGACACCTCTAAACTTTTCGTGCTGGACACCACCTCTGTGCTGCTAAGGGGTGTAGGAGGGGGGGGGAAAGGAGGAAGAGAAGTTCCATTTAAACCTTCATTTCGTTTTCAGCAGAGTAATCCAGTGCGGAATTAGCCCTTACGTGCATAAGCCTCTGCAACAATCGGATTAAATGTGTTGTTTGTCTGGATTGTTGAATGCTAAGCAACTCTGGGAAGACCCATTTCACTGGCAACCATACCAAAGTGATATTGAGGTAAGCCCAGCCAGGTACCTCGACGTCTGTGGGTATTGCGCTCGGGTATCTAGACTATTGTCAACATAACATTTCCAAAGAAGTAGGTTATGGGGAATCTCACGTCGTCTCGTTTGAGAAAGGGCAGTTCAAGGACCACTCTTCCCAACTCCTATATAGGCGGTCTTGACATCCACCACATGCACTTATGAGGGAATATACAACGACATTGCATGTGCAGATGTCTGCATCGGCAAAGGGTGGACCTAGATAATGAGTCCCTGCAGGAATGGAATCGACGTGGACAGCTGAGAATAGGCAGGTATGAGTATATGCATATGAACGTAGAAAAACACACACTGGTATTTGGTCTGCAGACACTTTCCAAAAAGGCAGCTACTAAACAAGGTGTCTGATTTCGGGAGTTAATTGACTGTTGAAAAAGGGGTCATTTCAGCAGCCATAGATTGCGTATATGGCAGTTTAGCCAACCCAGTTATACCCAGGTATGCATCTAATGACGTTAGATCTTTGTGCGACAGTCCGGCATATTCGTAGGAAAAGGAGTAGTGAAAGCAATAGTCCTGCCCAAGGCGACATAACGGGTCGAAAGACTTGCTAGATGAACGTCTTTCTTTGGCTCTAAAAGGTCAGCAAATTGTGGCAGGGTAACATTCACTATCAAGATGCGAAGTCCTGTTTGCATGATGAAACACATAATCTTAGCTAATTGAATAGAACACTCAAGCAGCCTGTTCATCAGCATATCAGGCTTGATGTTGCCATAAGGCTAGGATCATTTCCCATAGATCCTCATCTGACAGATGGGACAAACAAACCTACACCTACATCCCTCAGATCTTCATGTGGAAATTGTTTCTCGGTGGTGCTTCCGCATTATTAACATTAATGAAACCCATGATTGGTCCCTAAAACCCAAGATAGGATGTGTCCGATTAAGCATAACGTACACTGCATCACACTTCGGGCACGCCAGTATATCGAGCAGAGGGGCCAGAGCTACCAGTGAAGTTGAGATTTAAGGCCTGGTTGGAAGAGGTAGAGACACCTGGAGTCGATACGGTTGAGGGGTAAGTACTCGGATCGGATGGGTTCTATATCTTCATCTTGAGTAGTTGAGTATAGTCAGGGTGTAAACACTCACATAGAGCTTCTGTGGTGACAGGTTAGTGGTGAACAAAGTTGTATTGCTCATCGGAGTTGGCGAAATGGGTACGGCTGGTACCTCAGATGAGGGTGCTGTCTTCGTATGGCGGCGCCTAGTCCACAAGAAGATCAAGGCAGCAATTAAAGCGAGTCCAACCACGCCCCCAACCACACCACCTGCTATGGGTCCGGCTTTGGAAGACCCCTTTGAAGATGAAGAAGACCCGCCTGTCGGCTGTGAAGGAGCAGTTGACTCTGGCGCATCTGTATGATATTAGTATATGTCCACAACAGGAATATGCAGTAATGCTTACTGAGAGCCTGCATAGCGGCGTTTATGTCAAACCTGTCATCAGACTAAAGATTTGTCGTATCCAGTCAATATAGTAGTAACAGAAGACACACAGTGGGATTCAGGTATGCCCAGTGAGGCACTTTGGTAACGGGAGGGATAGGGCGTTCAAAACTTATTGGCTATCAATAAAGATCGGTGAAGCTCGATGAGTTCGACGCACGTTCCAGCATAAATAGTAGAACAATTGGCATTATACTCGGACCAGCTGAATAAGAAAACAAATTAAAAAGCCATAGATTGAAATCGTTGATTGTCATACTCCAACCAAAATTCGCCCTGACACGCTGAACAAGCACTGAGGAGACTGTAGAATACAGAGCTGCATCTACAAGGATTGGCTGATTCTACCCTGGGTCCGACGTATTCTCTACCCGGCGTAAGTGGATCAATGGTGAACTCTGTATATGCGGAGGTATTCAGAGCTATGCATTCATACGTTGTTGGGAAAGGACTTACGCCCCCCAGTGCATACACCTGCAAGATAAGCTGCGACTTGACATGGACTCTGCCCCAGTGAATTGAAGAGCTTTCAAAGGAGCGACGAGTCAAGGAATGTAAGGCGAATGTAAAAACAAATCAGCTCACTGGGTCGTAGACAGATTCAGAACACACTACTGTCGACGTTGCCTGGCAGTGATTGTGTAAGATATGCAGGGTATCCTTTCAAAGAAAAAGCTTCACCATCTCTGCAACTTTCGCGACGAAGTGAGGGAAAGCACCAGAAGCAAAGGCAGCATTTTAGGATCATGGTTTATAAGTACTGTACCCCTGAAATATCTGTTTTGGTTGTTCAACGTTGTTGGCACGTTTGTAAATATTGTTTGATAGATTGGCACCCGAATGTCACGGCTTCTCTAGATTAGTTGGCCCTCTTGCGCCAAACGAAAACAGCATATATTTGTATAGATGTTCCAAGCCTAAAATATGCCCCAGCAGGAAGGTCCAGCAGCTATTCTACACATGGAACCCAAAATAATATCATAGGGTATCAAAAGATGGAGTACGCCCGTGTCGGATTTCTTTTTCAGATTTCAGGGACGCCGGTGTATCGGGCACGCTGGGGAGATATAGGGCCGAGATAAGTATTCCCAGTGGTATCGGGGTTCAGAACTTGGGTCGAAGAGGTCGCTGGAGTCGAAGGAAATGTACTTGGATCGGACGGGTTCTATATCATATTGAGCAGTTGGAAATCATGAGGGTGGTGATATCTTACATATATCTTATGCTGCGTTACGCCAGGAGTAAATAAAGTTGCAGTGCTCATGGGAACGGGTGCAATTGGAGCCTCGGATGAGGGCGAAGTTTTTGTACGGCGGCGCCTAGTCCACAAGAAGACTATGGCAGCGATCAAAGCAAGTCCAATAACACCTCCAACTACACCCCCGGCTATGGGTCCAGCCTTGGAAGAACGTTTTGGAGATGATGAAGACGACGCTCCTGGTATATCTGTCGATTGGGTTGGTTGTGGCGGAGCTGTAGACTCTGGCGCGTCTGCTTTGACATTAGTACATGTGTGAGATATCAGCAGCGTGTTGCTCACTAAGGACTTGAAAAGAAGCGGTGATGTTAAAGGTATCATCGACCTTTAGACTTGTTTAACTGACAGTTAATGACATAGCAATACAGACAGACATACAGTAGGGTCTAAGTATGCCCAATGGGGAACTTTGGTGACAGGAGGAATTGGGCGGGGAAATCTTATCGGCTTGTCAATATAGATCAAGGTAAGGTTCAGAGGGTTTAACGCACGTTGCAGAATACACAGTTGAACAATTATTATTATACTTGGACCACCTAGACGGAGAATCAACCAAATCGCTAGGAACAAGACAGTCGAATGCCGCACTGGAGATGTACTCTGCCTTGACAGGCTGCACAAGCACTGAGGACACTGTAGAACACAGAACTGCATTCACAGACGTTGAGATCATTCGCGGCGGGTCCGAGATAATAATGACCCAGTTCGAGGGGGTAAACGGTATATTCTGTATAGTCGAACAATTCAGGTATGCGTGTTTGATATAGTTTTCGCGTGAAGCTTACGACCCGCATAGCAGACACCTCCCAGGTAAGCGCTGATTTGACATGGACTCTGCCCCAATGAATTGAAGAGCTTTAATTAGGCCGTGTCAGGGAATGCAGGAAAAGTTGAACAGGAGACCAGCTAACCGGGTCATAGACGGACTCAGTGCACACTGCGCGTGAGGTTGCCTAGACTATTGATTGAGTGAACGCAGCAGGGCCACGCAAGGGAACGGCTTCACCATTACAGCTGGGCAAGCCAATAGACAACGTCGGCGATGCGAGAGAAAGCGCTTAGGTCTAATAGTGACATCTTGGGAGTTTAAAAGCACCCCTTGCAACACTTGACCCTGTTCAACAGTCATTTTTTGACGGATTGCCGCCCAAGCACTGCATTACAAGTTTCTATATTTAGGCCCACTACTGCTTGGAGAATTTTTCGAAAATAAAAGCTCAATCGTCATGTAATATCATTGAAATGGTTCACGAAGTATCCAAGACGTAACTAATGCATCCGAATGAATCCAAGAGCATTGCTTCTATACCTCGGGAGCACCAGTATACCGACCTTGCGTTGTTGTAGGGCCAGGATAAGTGCCGCCAGTGACATTGGAATGTAAGTAAGTGCTACCAGTAACATTGGAATTTAACGCGTGGGTTGAGGAAGTGAGTCCGGCCGACGTTGATTCAGGCGAAGGATACGTGCTCGGATCAGACGGGTCCTAAATGAAGGCTTGAGAAGCCGAATTACAAGAGGGGATACAATCTCACATAGAGCCTCGGCGGGAACAAGGGTGCGGTACTCATGGGTGTGGGAGCTGAAGGCGGCGCAGATTTATAGGGAACCTCGGACGAAGGTGCGGTCCGTGTACGGCGACGCCTAGTCCACCAAAAGATCAAAGCGGCAATTAAAGCAAGCCCAACTACCCCCCCGACCACCCCCCCGGCAATAGGGCCAGCTTTGGAAGATCCTGAAGAAGAAGGCGTATTTGTGGGAGATGAGGTTCCTGTTGCCTGCGCAGGGGCAGTAGACTCTGGTGCTTCTACGCTAGTATTAGTACAAATTTTAGCATTGATGGTAGCGTACCGCTCACTTAGAACCTGCATAGCTTCGGTAATGTTGAAAGTATCGTCGACCTGCAAGCTCTGTGAGTTCAGCTCAAAACATCACGAGGAGACGTACACTCGGATCCAAGTATGCCCAGTGGGGCACTCTTGTGCCAGCAGGGATAGGACGGTTGAAACTTGTAGTACATCAATAAATAGTAGAAACCACAGGGGTTCAACGTACACTCTAGCATATACTGTCGAACAATTTGCTTGATACTCGGACCATCTAAAAAGCGGATGTATCGATATTGTATACGCCAAATGAAATGGTTAGATATCGTACCTCAAGAATTGCCTGTCTTGACATGCTGAGCAGGCACTAATAAGACTGTAGAATACAGAGCTGCATCTACAGGCGTTGGCTAGATCTCTCGTGGGTCCGAGATAGACCTTCCCCTCTTCGAGTGGAGCGATAGTGAAAGCTGTAAGGACAACCAAACTCAGGTAATAAGCGCGTCTTATTAGGGCTTTAACATACCACCAGCATTGCAAACACCCCCAATATAAGCCCCAATTAGACATGGGCTTTGATTTAGCGAATTGAAGAACTTTCAAGGAGAAATTGGTTCAAACTTTAGATATGAATGAGGTAGACCAGCTAACCGGATCATAAGTGCGGATAGTGCAGGTCGCTGTAGTATTTGACTGAGACTGATGGGAACCGTGTGAGAGTTGCAATCAATTCGTGGACAATGATTTCACCATTTATCATACAACGCAACAGACTGGATGGCAATGGGGGGGATCGCTAAAGCCCTCAGGCTAAGTAGAACAGTTTAAATGTACCCCTGAAGCGTCCCTTTATCAGCAAGGGGGTTTTGACGGGTTTTAATCCCGGATGCCACGGCCCAATGGACCTGGCAATGTTGGCATAGCCCCGCGACATCAAACATGTTCTAAGAGCAGGATTCTCATTCTTGCGAAACAGATTGCATGATCACACCAGAAGCAATACTTGGAGTGGGAGCCGAGAAGACTCAGAAGAGCCTCTCGGAGGACACGTGAAGATGTCGCCTTTTGAAATGATTGCCGCTCTGTTGATCAACTTTTGATAATTATGATGATCAGTTTGTCACAGAATATAAATCCTGTACAGTACATCTAGCATATACAATATGTAAGTATCGCAGCTATGAACTTTGATTTTATACAGAGACAGCTTGCTTTGCTTGAAAAACGTGTTTTTGGTGATGTCGATCAAAAGAGCGTATAGAGAGTGTGAGCGAATATAAAAAAGAGCGTTACAGCAGTTGGTGGATATGGAATGAAAGTTGAGGGGTATGTTGCTTTAGACATATGAGCGGACCTCAGATCGGATAGACCCCGGTGCACTGGAATGGGAAAATTGAGCACTAGTTGGAGATGCGAGCGACGTGCCCTATCATTGGTAGGTCAATTAGTTACAAAGATATGAGGAGAAAAAAATATTTACATAGGACGAGTTCGCGAGTTGCATTGGTTTGGTATTCGCGAGATACTGTTGCATATCAGCAGGCGCTGGCTCGTGACGCTGCTGCTCTGGGCCCTCGACGGGAGATGGTAAAGGTACCCCTAAAGCGGCCGCGGACAAACGACGACGGCGATTATACCACCAATGCACAAATCCAAGTAATAAAGCAAAACCAACGGTTCCCCCTACAATACCACCCATGATACGGTCCTCATTAGAACCAGAAGGTGGGTTGGTGGAACTGTTGGTCGCCTGAGTGGACCTCGCAGGTGGGGATGCACTAGTTGTGCTGGTAGACGTCGTGCTGGCAATACTGGTCGAAGTCGAAGTTGAGCTTGGCACAGGCAAGGCCGTGGACTCGGTCGTCGAGTCTACAAGCCAAACGCTCGTTAGCATATCATCTTGACTATCATAATTCTCTGCATCTTACTTGCGTTCAGCCTGGCAGCAGTCTGATTAAAAGTGTCGCTTGCCTATCTCAGACTTTGTTCGAAGGTATCTTTCAAATAAAATAATCAGATGCTCATACCTTGACATCGAAATACGCCCAACCAGGCACAAAAACATTGGGAGGGATAGGTTTAGGGAATCTAGATTCAAGTCAGTAAGTCGTCCTGTTGATTGGCAAGGTTTCTCCCTACGAATTGATCGCAACATTTGGACAGTTGCCTGACCAAGTACTCCAGCTAGCATGTAGCGTGAGTTTTATAGCGTTTACCGCACAACATAACATTTCTGACGTACGTTTCGTACGTGCTTCCTTGACAAGTAGCGCAAGCACTCATGAGGGAATATACCACAGTGTTACAGATGCATGGGTTGGCTGTAGCCAGAGAAGGTCCTGAGTAATGACTGTCGGAAGGTAATGGAAGCACCTCAAAAACTACAAGACACGATCAAGACACGATCTCGATTGCATCCTAGAATGAGAACCACTCACGCCCACAGACGCCAAGTAGCGTCGCAGCCACTTGACATGGACTTTGTTTCCTCGAGTTGTTAGTCTATTACCTCTGTAAGCGGAGAGTAAAAAGCTAAAAAAAAATATGGGAAGCACGCACCCAAGCGTAAAAGGGTAAACAAGTCGCGTTTGTTGTCTGGCCAGTCACGACGGGGAGTATCCAGGCAGCCAAGACCACAACGAAGGGTCCCAGGGTAGCGGAAGATGAAGACGGCCTGAGCAACATACCTGAGGATGGCAATGAAGCCAACGCCGGGGGAAAGGATGGAACAATAGCTCGGAGTGTTCATTTATTCATTCATAACCGCGAGCGGAAGCTTTGCGGCCGGGAGAAAAGAATGGATTGATCTGTCCAACCTGGATGGCAATTTGGCAGTTGGCCCTTAGACTTAGGCCGATGGGCTGGTGCCTGTCCGAGGGGAACTTCGATGCCCATGACTGTGAGTATGGGTGGGGGCAAGACGGAGTTTAGGGGAAGAATGCAAGGGGCACCATGCGTTCTACGTCAAGCGGTGACAGAGATACAGCTGGCTTGGTCATGATGGAAGGCGTTGATCAAGTCCAGTAGTCAATAAAAAGGTACAACGAGCACTACGGAAGGAAATTAATTTTCAACTTCTTTTATTGTATTACACACAAGGCACTAGCTAGTAGACTTTCTTGTGTAATTTTTTACCTACTGTCTCGATCTCCTTTATCTCTTCGGCGGTGAGGTCTGGTACGCTTTCAACGTCAATAAACTCTTTGATTCGCTCAACTCTGTTTGTCGTCCTATTTGGGAACTCAGATTGCATGTATAAGAGAGTATTCTGATAACTCACGTAACAAAGATAATCCCCGACTGTAAAAGCCATTTGGCTAAGACTTGTCCAGCAGTGATAGGCTTTTTGTGAGTTGCCTCCAATCTCTCTCGAATGCGGGAGAGAACGGGGTCAAGAGGGCCACCTGAAGCATGAGTAATGGGGGTCAGGGCGGCAAAAGACGCTGTGACAATGCCATGTTCTTTGCCAAACTTGACGACAGCCTCGGTTGTGTCCAGGACGTATGGATGAAACTCAATCTGGTAGTATTGGTCATTAAGCTCAAGATGATGATAATGTTAGCTGCAGAACCGACCTGGTTTACAGCAGGGATAACTGTTGCTCCTCGCATGATCTCCTTGAGGTCATCGACCCCAAAGTTGGAAACGCCGATGGTTCTTGTCAGGCCGTCCCTTTGGGCAGCCTCCAATTCTTTCCAGAGGTCGGGCAGCTTCCACATCTTCCTAGCAGCGTCAGGGCTGTGGATAAGGAATAGATCGACGTAATCGGTGCCTAGTTTCTTCAGCGATTCCTCAAGAGACTGCCTAGCTGTCTGACCAGGAGGTAAAGTAAAGTTTAGTTTGGTGACGATGTACAGTTCGGAACGTGGCTTTCCCGAGGCTTTGATACCAGCTCCAAGACTGTCCTCGTTCTCGTAGACCTGGGCACCGTCGAGATGAGTGATGCCATTCTGAATGGCAGTACGGACAGGCTGTTCAGAGTCTTTTTGAAAGAGGGCACTGCCAGTACCGAACGCGAGCCAGGGAACCTGGGTGCCGTCGTTGAGAGCAAGAGTCTTTGTAGACATTTTTAGAGACCTGACTGTAGGATTTGAGGCGTATTTATATTTAACAGCTACATTCCTCGTAGACAAGCTTAGCAATGGTCGGCAGAGAGTGGATTGGCTTGGGCAACCAGCGCGTGCCAGCCCTAAAGTGAATATTTGTAAACCTTTCATTCCAACTTTCCCCCTTCAAGGCTACTGTCACTTTACCACACGTTCAGCTGATCTTTTCCTTCCTCGACAGCTGCTCATCTCAGTTGCCTAAGATGAACAGGTTCTATATATTGGCCAGCCATCTTGTCCCATCGTGGATGCTTGGTCACTCTAAGTTCCAACACCCATCGACAGCTGTCGAAATTGCTAATCCTACTTTACCCACCTCAATTCCACATATTACTATTACTTGGGCTCTGCCAAGGGATTCGTGACTAAATGTCAATGGATATTTACGCCAACTATATAGATATATTCTAGTACTGCGTGCTTGCATATTTTACATTATAGCCCACCGGTGGACTAGTTTAATGCCTGGAAATAGATATATTTTCAGAAAGCTGGCTCCAGAAAGCGGAGGCCTTTGACCAAAGTTTGTCACCACAACAAATACGCACTGAGGGAAAAAAATTCGTACCGGTTCTCTGGTCGGCGCTGGTGACGACCCATAGCGAGTTCTATAAATAGTCGAAGGAGCCGATCGCCTGCGTCGCCGTTGTCTCAACCAACAGAATAGAGCGAGGCATAATAACAGGAGGCCAACACCACCGGCAATAACGCCACCGATCAGCTTGGGGGTCTTGCCAGAGCTCGCCGTGAGTCCAACAGCCGTTTGCACCGGTGCGGCGGCTGATGTTGTTGATGCATGACCAGCCGTTGACGTCAAGGGTACATCTGTCTTAGAGACAGTCTTTGATGAGGGACTTCCTGATGGAGTGGTGCCCGTCGTTGGTGTCGTTGACTGAGTGGGCGTCGTTGGTGCCGTTGACTGAGTGGGCCCTGTTGGTGGTGCTGGTGTTGAGGTACTCGAAGTTGAACTTTGTACGGGGTTCGTACTTGAAGATAATGAGCTGGACGGCTTGCATCGGTCTTCTATTGCCTTTAGATCCTCTCCGTCCAGCTTTGGGTCGAAACAGTCATGTTCCTAGAAAGGCGGCCATTCTCAAACACTGTGATGATCTGACTTGGAATGCCTACACTACATGGGTCTTGACCTTCGCTACTGTTTGCCTGTACTCAGATCAATATATGCTCATACCAGACAAATGAGAGTCCAAACCCAATCAAGGCCATATTTACAACCTGCAGTGGTCTCGGACGCTGCTAGCGGCACCGCTCTGAGCTGCATAGAGTGGGTTTAAAGCATTAACGAAATCATCTACTATATATACAGGTTTGAAACGTGAGCTGGTCACCGCCAAGATCAACCCATGAAACTCACATCGTTCGGAGATGTTCGTCGACGATACTGATTGTGATATCATGATGTATGTAGCTCAGAGCTACAAAGGTGAAATGGTCCTGCTTACATAATATTATTGTCGTGGAAAGTGATTATGTCATACTATACAGCCTAAGCCACTTGCTTCAGCTTGTCATCGTCTTCACCAAAATAATCGACGTTCCTCAACGTATCCAATGGCTCCCTCCACAACGTACGTCTGTTGAGCATCTTCGTTTCTACTTGGTTACTGACTGTTGCTCTACTGTTGGCTTACTTAGCGTCCCGAGTGCCTCGGTCAGATTTCAACAATTTGTCATACCTACAGCTTACCTTGTTTCAACAGGCAATAGAAGTCCCGGAGACTCTCCTCAAGAAACGAAAGCAAAACGAAAAGGCCAGAGAGGAGCGCCTTGCTGCTGCAACAGCGGCTCGTAAGGTGGGTACCGAGCCTAACCTGAATACGCCCCCTTTTTCTATATATGATGCATACGATTCATTCGACGAATGGCTAGTGGAGATTATAATCCTACCATGTTGCCTTCAAATATACCATCTTTCGGGACTGATACTTTCTTTTTTCCGCCGATTTATCTCAAGATCCAAAAATAGTGAACTTATTCCTCGATTTCTTACAGGCTCAAAAAGCAAAACGCAAGGTCATCTTCAAACGTGCCGAGTCGTATGTGAAGGAGTACAGGACGAAAGAGCGGGAGGAAATCCGTTTGAAGCGCGTGGCGCGGACTGCAAATGACTTCTATGTTCCCGCCCAGCCTAAAGTGTACTTTGTAATCCGTATTCGTGGGTGAGTAGACTCACCGAATTCTAGCGCCCATTCAGGTGTATAATACATTTGATGCAGTATCAACGAAATCGCGCCAAAACCGAGGAAAATTCTGCAGCTCCTTCGGCTTCTTCAGATTAACAATGGTGTGTTTGTCAAGGTCACGCGTCCTACACAACAAATGCTCCGTCTTGTTGAGCCCTATATTGCTTATGGGTATGTAAACATTTTCTGGGGCCTCAGCACGTAGATCATATAACCAAAATCTTTTCTCTTTAGGGAGCCAAACTTGAAGTCGGTTCGCGAGCTCATCTACAAGCGTGGCTACGGCAAAGTGAACAAGCAGCGCATCCCACTTACGAACAACGGCATCATTGAGGAAAGCCTTGGGAAATACGACATTCTTTCGGTTGAAGATCTTGTTCATGAAATTTTCACCGCAGGGCCCAATTTTAAACAGGTATCTTATCTCAAATTGCGTCTGTGTCGTTACTGATTCCTTCACCCGAGGCGTCAAACTTCCTATGGCCCTTCAAACTGTCGAATCCTACTGGCGGGTGGAGGACACGCAAGTTCAAGCACTTTGTCCAAGGAGGTGATTTTGGTGACCGGGAGGAGAACATCAACAAACTCATTAGACAGATGAACTAAAAATGACTACTGTTCGCCTGGAAGTCCACTTTGAATGGCATGATGTTGGAAAGCTTCTGCAACCATATAGGCGTGTCGATAATAAAACATTCTTAGCTGACAAACACATGCACTCTTCTATCCATACACACCATGTCCGTATGAGAATACGCTCTACGCGCTTTCTTATTTTTGGACGAGCGTCTACAAACTTTGTTCCCAGAAATGCCTTTTTTCGGTGTGCGAGATGGAGCTCGGAGAAGGCGACGAGTAACTCCGAACTGATAAGAGTCAACTTGTTGGAGGGATGGAGCAGTTCCAATTCTAGTCCCATTCCACAATCAAGTCCGCCCATGACCCAGCCCCAAAACCAAGACGTTCTAGCCCGTCTGCTTGCAACCAACGCTCAATGGGCGGAGGATGTCAATCGCGCTGAGCCTGGATTTTATCAACAGTCCGCCAAGGGCCAATCTCCCCACGTTGGTGTCTCAATCTTGTTGCCAAGACCAAAACTTTTATGCTCAATGGTCTTCTTCGCATAGTCACTTTGGATAGGCTGTGCTGATTCCAGAGTACCAGAAACGGTCATCACAGGAGCAAGGCCGGGAGATATCTTTGTCCACCGCAATGTCGCCAAGTGAGTGCAAGATTTTCGTAACACTACAAAAGCTCAACTGAAATTTTAATAGCCAGTTCCATCCCGATGACGAGAATGTCTTGGCCGCGCTCAAGTATGCAATAGACTTCCTGGGTGTTCGGCATGGTATGTTAGACATACGCCGTCGCAATCACATGCTGACATTTGACATAGTCATCATTGTTGGCCATAGCGAGTGTGGGGGTGCAGCCGCTTGTGTCAATGCGGCACAAAGGATGTCAATCGATGGAGATGAACCGATCGCTACGATTCCTTCTGTGCCTGTAGAGGATCCGCTGAATCGCTGGCTTGAACCTTTAACCAGGCTCGCCGGACCACTGGTGGCAAATGTTTCTTACGCAGAAGCACTTCCCGTCGTCGTTGAGGAAAATGTGAAGCATGGGGTGCAGAACTTATGCAAGACCGCGACAATCATGAACGCATGGGCTTCGAACGATGAGAAAAAGAATGTCAAGGTGCATGGTTGGGTCTATGACCTCGCAAGCGGCCGACTGAGGGATTTGGGGATAACTAGAGGAGCATAATAGAGGAGATTGAAATAGATGTAGATATTAGTCGTAATGATGTCACGCGTTGCTCCTTTGCTTTTAACTTACCTCTCTCCGCATGGCTGGCTCTGATAGATTGCTCGTCCAAATTGCCTCTTACAATACAAATCTTCAAGGTGATCTTGGTCTTCCTCAGGACCTTGTTGACTGGCTATCACCAACGCTTCAAGTATCTACTTTTCTTTCCGGTCAGAGGCGTGCCCCAGATATCGTAGCAGTCGGCTTCCAAGAACTTCTTCCTTTGCATCTAGGCCGTATGTATATTTTATCACAACCCCGGCTGTCTCTAGGTTCAACGGCTGCTTTAGTTTCTGGTTTTTCAAAATCTGTCATTGAAAACAGGAATGCTCTCATTCTTTCGCAGATCGAGGCTCATGCACCCAACCAAGAAAGATATTCTTTGGTTGCAAAGGTCGTCAACTCTGGCGTTGCACTGTTAGTTTATGGGAGAGACGAATCTTTGGCTCGTCGGATACATGACGTGCACACGGCATGGACAGGTACAGGCCCTGTATATATGGGCAACAAAGGCGCCGTTGGTGTGCGTTTTTGTGTTCGAGATGAAAACGACGGTCCAGGCGAGGTCTTTACGTGAGTAACCTACTCGTTTGATCCGCTCATGTTCATGTATCGCCATTTAGCTTTGTCTGTGCACATTTCACCGCACACAAGGAAAAGCTTCCTAGCCGCATAGCCGATTTCAACCACATCGTCGATACCCTTCTTTTTCCATCACATGACGCCACTGACTCCAATGCCCAAAGTACTCTATATGATACCTCCCACTTATTCTTTCTCGGCGACCTTAACTTCCGTCTCGATATCCCACCTGATCACCCCCTTGCCCTCCATAAGAGCACGGATTACTCGCATGTGTTGGAAGATGAAGCAACGCGTGAAAAGCTGAAGGAGTTTGATCAGTTGCTTGTTGAACGCCGTAAAGGGACTATATTCCAGGGTTTGCACGAGGGCGAGTTTTGGAAGTTCAAGTGTAGTTATAAGTATCTGCTTGGTGAAGTGGATAAATACAGGTTTGTCGGTGCCATTTCATCCTAGCTTGGCTAAAGCTGAATGCTTCTCAGCAAAGCTCGTACACCTTCCTGGACAGATAGAGTGCTTTATGCCACTCACACCGATCTCCCAGATGCTCATAACTCACGAATAACGAACGTTCTTTACACTTCTGTTCCCAGCTACACTACTTCTGACCATGTAAGGACTTGACCATTCCTCGAATGATATTTACAAAATTTCCCCCTTAGAAACCGATTGTCTGTATGCTTCTTTTACCCTCTTCAGCTCAATCGGTATCCGACCAACTTGAAACATCAAGTAACTCTAAAAAGCACCCAGTTCTCCGCCTACCAAGTCACTTTTTGCCCAAGGCAAATCCACGAGCTCATATAAAGCGGTATACAGGTCGTATTCTCGACCGCGTCATCGGCATTTGTTGGTATGGATTTGTGCTACTTGGGGCGGGGTCTGTTGTAGTCGGTTTGTTCAACTTTATTGTTGGGTTGGGAGCATGGACTTGGTGGAAGACAAAAGAGCTAATATCCGTTTGATACGCCCTTTTGTGGCAGTATTCATGATATTGTACAATATCCGCTAATTTAGGCTGACGCGTTATTGTGGCTTGTTTGGTGTATTCCAAGGGCGTTGGAAGTCAACATTACCAATCACTAAGCATAGTCTTAACCACACCCGTTATCATCGTTCATAACAATGGCGACGGCTCTTGCTGCGTGAGTTTTCTGGTATCTTGTCTCAGTCTCCTTAGTAATCTGGTTCAAGTTTGCTTCCGAAACCCGTGTACACGTCGGTAGTACTGGACGATGAGGAGGAAGTCGTTCGGGTACCACTAGTACCCCAGGGACAGCAGGTCGCCGTACGCGCTCCAAGACCATCCTATGGCCAACGAATGGGGTGGAAACCAAGCAGTCCGGAGGATTTTGGTGGGTCGTTTATCTATGACATTCCTCAGCTTTTACGAATGGTATTTCAGGTGATGGTGGTGCATTCCCTGAATGCCATGTTGCACAATACCCGCTGGAAATGGGTAGGAAAAAAGTGAGTTCCTCGTTATTCACGCTATCGGAGTCTGGTCTCTCAACTATAGTTTTCCCTGATAGGGCTCCTCCGGAAACACACTTGCACTCCAAGTCGACAGTGAAGGCAATGTACGCTACGACGCTATCGCGCACCAAGGCCAGCGTACGGATAAAATCATTCAGTCTCAATTCAAAGACCTTGTACCCCTCTTACACCGTAAAGACCTCACTGACGAAGACCGTACCATGGATCGCCCCTCAGAAGAAGACGTCCAAGCTACGACAGAGAAAACTCGGGCGGCTCTAGAGAAACTCGTCACCGGGAAAATTAAAGCTGCTCAGCCGAAGAACGTTCCGGATTCCCAGGGGAAGACGTCTTTTATCAGGTATACTCCTGGGCAGCAAAATGGGGAGCAAGGGCTCAAGCAGAGGATCATCAAGATGTCGGAAGTGGTTGAGGATCCTCTGGAACCACCAAGATTCAAGCATAAGAAGATCCCTCGAGGTCCGCCGAGTCCACCGCCTCCCGTATTACGGAGTCCTCCGAGAAAAGCGACGGCGGCGGAACAGAAAGAATGGATGATTCCCCCTTGTATATCAAATTGGAAAAACAACAAAGGTTTTACCATCCCACTAGACAAGCGTCTTGCAGCAGATGGACGGGGGCTTCAAGATGTGAGCAGTTTGATTTCTTTATATATCCTTGCTCTAATATAGTCTGATAGATACACATTAATGATAACTTTGCCAAATTCTCTGAAGCGCTTTTCGTTGCCGATCGACACGCTCGTGAGGAAGTTCGACAACGAGCACTTATGCAGCAAAAACTGGCACAAAAGGAAAAAGAAGCAAAGGAGGAGAACCTTCGCATACTGGCTCAACGTGCAAGGGAAGAACGTGGTGGCATTTCAGCACCCAAACCTACGGCTGCAAGTCAAGCAGCTATGAAATCATCGTTGGCGGATTACGGAAGTGATGCTGGCAGTGAGGAAGAGTCGGAGGGTGAGGGTAGTGAGGAGGATGAGGATGCGCGGAGGATCCGTGATCAGATGAGAGCAGAGAAACGCAGAGAACGAGAACGAGAGCTAAGGATGAACAACATGGGTCAAGAGCAGCGCGCGAAACAACTTGCAAGGCAACAGAATCGGGACATTTCCGAAAAAGTAGCACTTGGGCTGGCGAAACCGACGCTCTCGAAGGAATCCATGTTGGACTCGCGGTTGTTCAACCAAGAGTCATTATCGGGGGGCTTTGGAGACGACGAGTCGTACAGCCTTTATGACAAGCCCCTATTCCATGGCTCGACTGCGGCTGCTGCTATCTATAAAGCAAGGGGCAATATTACAGAGGGCAATGACGAATCGTTCGGGGGTGGAACTGACGAGGGTATCGGTAGCGCACTAAAGAATGATAGGTTTGGGTTGGGCGAAGCGCGTGTTGGTTTTGAGGGTGCATCAGAGCAGGAAGTTCGAGAAGGACCTGTGCAGTTTGAAAAGGACACGGGAGATGTGTTTGGGCTGAATCAGTTCTTGGACGAGGCCAAGACAGGGAAGAAGCGAGGACTGGATACTCAAACGTGAGCTTTTGTATCGTCGGACCAGGAATCTGCTAATGAATTTTTAATCTAGAGGTGGCGCACGAAAGCGTCAGCAGTTGGACAAGGCTTCGGAGCGGGAGTAGAATATCGATCATGTGACCTCATTGTATTGACCTGGCAATTTTGTTATTTTATTTTCTTATACTCGACCTTGACTGGGTTATGAGTGCTCAGAATGCCGAGCTGCATCTTTCAGCAACTCCTAAGCCACAATCAGGCCTTCGCACAGCTCTAAGCTATACCGGAATTCCGACTTCTTGGTTAGACAAGAAACCTAAACTACCTTCTCGCAATTGGCTTATTTTCCTCTCCGTTACTTCCACTCTAACCGGCTACTATATCTACGATAGAAGACAGTCCAGAAAGATCAAACAACATTATATCGATCTCGTAAAACATCAAGCGGAACAGTCTGTTGATGCACTCGACTGGCCACGAAAAGTTACTGTGTATGGTGCCAAATGGCCTGGGGATGAAGACTATGACCAAGCTATCAAGTACTTTCGAAAGTACGTCAAGGTCGGGGCGTGTGCTCCTTTGAAAACTTGCTTTTTAGGCTAACAACTCATCTCAAGCCCATCCTGGTTGCAGCCGCAGTGGATTTTGAGATGATTGCGGGGAAACGCCACGGTGACCTCGTAGAACGCGTCGCAAATGATATACGTCAGCGTCGGAGGCTTGAAGCAGGCATGGACCCTATACCGGAACTTGTGAAAGTCTTGCCGACTTATAAAAACCCTGCACAAGTAGCGGAGCATAAACTTGACGGCGGGATCGTCTTGATTGGTCGGCCGACTCTGAAAGAGTTCATGATGGGACTTAAGAAGGGATGGACAGACGGGCTTGAAAACGTGGACCATGAAGAGCTTCTAGTCCGAGAGCTGGAACTTGATGGACACTTTGACGAGCCTGAGCTACCGAGCGATGAAATGCTATCTTTAGTCGACGCGAAATCAAATCCACCACAACATCAAATTATGCAGACTTTCTCCCCCTTCAATATTCTTACTTCGACTCTCTCGTCTAACAGACCGAAACCCACCATCTCCGAGTCGTTGAACGCGCCTCCTACATTTATTCCTCCAGTCCCACCTCTATTACTAGTTCCGTTTACAAACCATATAGGCTTCACACAGATTCCTGTCATGATTTGGGAATGGTTGAACCAACGCCACAAAGTTCGCTCAGGTGCGGAAGCCGGATATCGTCTCGTCATGATGCACAAGCGCCCTGTCATTCCACCAACCGGCTACTCACAAGCATCGTTTGATAGCGATGATGCGACCTCCCCCTCCCACGTGTCCATTAACCAGGGTGACCTCGGCTTCGATAAAGAAGCAGAGTCCTGGTATAAAAGATCGCTTTCTAAAATTCCTTCAGACATTGACAAAGCGCGTGAAAAATACTACAAGGAACTTCCTGCACGGCTCGCCACCGCACGGGCGTTAGTGAGGGGTACGCGGGAGCCTACTAAGGAGGAAGTCAATTTCCCTCCGCCAACAGAGGTGGAGTTGAGGGCGGAGAGGTTCAAAAATGAAATGCGATGGCGTCGCGACCTTGCAGGATGGGAAATCGTCAAGCCTTCGTCAGAGGTGGCATGGGATGATCGTTTCGAGGGATCGCTTTCTATATTTGCTAATGAAAAGGACAACTCGTCTTAGACTATACAACGTAATAAACTTTTTTCCTAAACAATCTCTACAGCCCCGCTATTCAGCCATGCATCCAGCTCCGCTAAGTCTTGGTCAACTTCTGTTCCAGCCGCTTCTTCAGTTCCTTCTTGTAGCTTCGTTGGGGATGCCGTGTTCTGAGATTCGTCTTCGACTTCAAAAGTAGTGCAGTCAGGGGTGTCATCCAGGTATTCCGAAGCTAGAGATATGTCGGTGTCGTCCACAACGAGCTCTGGTATTTGGTACACGTCATTGGGTTCAATGACATCTTCAGATTTGTCGCTAAAGCCTGTTAGGAATAACTTGCTGCCGTCTTCGCTACATTCAGTCTGAGAGAAAGGTTGAGCCAAGCGAACACTTTGACAGACATCCAGGATATTTCCGCAGACGATGAAGTTGATTAGTAGTAGCTGGAACTTACACTCCTTCCTCGGGACGTACTTCCTCCTCTCTCTTTTCGCGGTCGTTTGTTCGGAGCACTGGGTTCGACTGGTCTGCCTCGTTTACAGTACGGAGGTGGCGTTTTCCATAGCGGCGTATCATCGGAGGCTTGCACTCTGTAAGCGCGAATTTGATCAACATCTGTATCGGGGCAGTCTTCTGTCGTCACTTGGGGTTCACAGAAATCAGCACCACTCGTAGCTATACCAGGCGATTTTGATATGTTCCCATTGCCCGAAAAACAAGATGGTTCCTCATCCGTCGTTGGCTCCTTCAATTCAGTCAACTCTACACTGAAGTCGGGTATCTTCCTTCGTTCTCGTTTCGGTTCCTTTTTAGCCTCTATTTTCAAGCGATTGGCCGAGGATATCTGCAAGTTAGTCGCGACGTTTGATCGTTCATGCAGCGATTCTAACTGCTGCAGTCTGGTATCGACCATGTTAGATGTCGTGGCGATAGACTTTTTGGATAGCTGTGAATAGCTTTTTTCGGACGTCTTCTGGCGGGGTTTCTCCCTCATGCCTTCCCGGCAACTGAACATAATACCTCATTAGCATCACTTCGCGCTTGTGGTTTGAATCGTACCAAAGATGGCGACATTTACTCTTATCCTTACAATGGTGATTGCATCTGAAGGATATGAGTTGTGGCCACAGGAGATGGGACATGCAGTCCATACTCAAGGTTGTTGCTAGGTAGTCTCTTTGGTACAACTTTAGGAGGACTGCCTAAACCTGGATTTGACGACATTCCTTTACCCTTGTTGGCATGCGAAGATCTCGAGTTTCCGCGTTCGGCTCCTTCTGAGTTGGATCAATGCTAGCAGGAGATACCTAAGTTAGGTACCTTTTGGCTTCGTCAAGTCATGAACAGGTTTGGTCTCTTCATCTTGATCACTTCCCATATTCCAGAAATTAGGGTCATTCTCAAGGCCTTGCAAATCGATCTCCTATGTTGTATATAGGATCAGCATCGTTACGAAGCAAGGATGACGAACAGTATGCGTAAGAGGACGAGTGTTGAGCGTTGGAAATTCTGCAGGCGGCAAAGTCGGTCTATACGTGCTGGTTACTACCACACCCGCAATGGATTCCTGCTTGGAGTGAGTCACAAATTTTTACCAAAAGAAAATTGTCTACAGCTGTAATGAGAACAAGTATGGATTGACTGGGGCGTGTTAATTCGGCAGATACAGTGAAATTCTTCTTCTTTCTTAATGACTTGGTCCTGCAAAGACACTTAAGTCGACTTGAGTGCCCTATGGTTGTACACCACTCACATAATTCTACGGTAATCAATGAGATCCATATCCGATGACAATGTTAAAACCACCGTCATGTTGAAATTCCGGCCTTTTGGTTTCTTCATTTTAGACTCGAGTTGCTGTTCCAGCAAACCACATTCTATTGAGAGGTCAACTTCGACGGAGCCCGCTCCACCACTTGAGGTCACTTTAAGTTCAGATATGTTCAAAAAGTAGTCTGGCATCTCTCCAGCTGACGATAAAAGTTCTAGTCCAAAAGGTGGGCGGCGATTTAACAGCTAAGGCCATCATGAGAATGGTAAATTAAGCTAAGAAGCTCGTGGGGGCAGTTTACCGCCTCGAGCCTAAGAGAATCTTGCTTGCGCAACTTTGTTATAGAGGTCACGCCGTGCTCAGCGAGTACCTATATTCGTATTCTTAGTGAACGCGAGGCCATTGTGGAGAGGTGCGGACTTTAATTCTACAACAACTGATTAGATTAATTCTTCATGATAGCTTAGGATCGTACGATTTCTCTCCAATCTGTTCAAGCTGACGCAGCACAATTGGCCTATCTTCCCAGGCTTTTGCTGTCAGACATCTGACTCTGCAATCGAGCGAAAACACACTAAGCGATATTGTCACAAGGGATTAACGGTGCATACAGTTCAAGACCATGTTTTACTTGTGCGCCAAGTTGTTTAAATACACCAACTTCCACAATAGCTGATACAAAAAGTGAGTACACCTGAGAGCAGCGTAAGCCTGATATCGAACCTTTTGCGATCCGAGTAACGTGGCGGAAAACAGAAAACGCCTCAAGTTGAGGTTGGCTGTCGGCACTCCTGTATTCAGGATTGTTCAGAGATATACCACCAAGGACCGCCTGGTGGAATCATTTAATTAGCCTGGTATAAGAGTTGTGAGAGCTCGGCGGACTTGAATTAGGAGAAACACTTTGTCTGCTGTCCTTTCCAACTTCTTGATTTCGAAACGAATGTCAGCGTGTTGCCTTAGATTATTCAAGGCCTAACTATCGTTGAAGACCTCAAATCCCGAAGTCCACGTTTGAGAGTACCTTTTTCTCAGAAGCCCTCAGTTTGATGTCTGAAAACCTGTGGGAAGTGAGAGATTATATACAGGTCTCGTTTTGCTACTTACTCTTCCGACAACGATATAATCTCGAGCTATAACTTTTGGGTAGCAGCTATGTCGCATAAGATAGCTAATACTCACAAGCTCGCGTTGCGATGGCCGATCTGGCAAGGCCAGGATGAGACCCATCTATATATCACAGCCAATAAATGAACAAGTGAGAGACTCGAATATAGGATTACCGTTGATTGGCGGATGTAAAGCTGTCTGAATATCAGTCGAAGTTGGCAGTCTGGAAGGTGAGTTGACCTTGCTCATGATATCGCCATACTCGGTTGAAGTCAGCTCTTGACCCTGAGTACTGTCGTTCCGCAATTCCACTAGCTGAGTCTCCTTCAGCTTCTCTAAATTCTGTATAACCAAGTCATCCACCCTCTCTTCCCAAGTTTGGGTTTCACCTTTCCCGAGGGCATAATAGCCTGGGTTTTTACGTATCCTCTGGAATAGAAACGAGCCTCGTAGCCATTCCTTTGCGCTTGAAATATCTTGTATGGTGCGTAATCCAATTTCAGAGTTCAAATGCTCAGATAAGCTGATATGCAAAGAGCTTTCGAGGACAGTTCTTCCTTGGACGAGAGATTGATATTTGTTTTTCAGCTCATCTTCGCACAGAATAAGACCAATGCCATCTCTATCTGGTAAATGGTAAGAGGGGTATAAGGTGGGAAAAAAGGCACGCAAACCAAATTGTGGTCGTCCCTGACAAAGTATTATCAGGCATAATTCTCTTTAACACGTTGAAAATATGACCTACAGCGCGGCCAAGCATTTGCATAATGTCCAAGTCCGAGTACTCCATCGATGCATTGTTGTGGAAGGTTCGAACGCCTTTGATGACAACCATGTGTGCAGCTAAACGATAGCTTATTCGATATGTTCATTGCGCGATATGCGAGACCTACGAAGATTTACTCCGACAGCCAAGGTCTAACGGTTCATTATGAAGCACCTTGGTATCAGCTGCGTGCTACGACTCACTGAGGTAGCAACAAGCACACGAAGCACGCCTTTCAGATAAAGGTCCTCCGTGGCCCTACGATCTTCAAGACCCAGTCCAGCGTGGTGTATTCCGACTCCTACGGAAGCAAATTCTAACATTCTCAGTCTTAGACTTTCGTGGAGTATAGGGCCTAGGCACCGTTCAAGCGCTTGTCAAAAAAGTCTTGTTGAAGTCCACTAAAGACTGCGGTCAACACAGGCTCGGGCATGTAACATGCCTCTAACCTTGAATGCAACCAAGGCAAGTGCTGTTTATTTTTCTTCGCCTCTATATAATCCCTCGAGAGTTGCTCTGCAGTTGCGCATACACCTTGGGGAAAGTTCAGTATTCGGATGTTATATTACGTTGCAAACACCTTTTCTTGTTGAACAGAATATTAAAATTGGTTTTCCAGCGGAAAACTGTTGCAATGCAGAAAACAGTTTATAATCTAAGCTTTTCGCGAACACGAAGTCATTTTGGTTCCTCTGACGAGGTATTCCAATCACGAAGCGCCTAAGCTTGCAGGGTCGAAAGTCTTCACCAAACTATCAATCGCTCGGATCAAATCAATACGCTCTGTATTGCGACGACATTACCTACTTCAAATACCTTCGCAGCTTTGTGCTTAATGTCGCGTGCACCTATCCATGATGCAATATCGTGTATATTGGGTACTGTTGCTGATACGAGAACAAACCGAACGGAGGTCCCGCGCGTCTTCATGCGAGATACAATCACCTCTAGGGTACTGCCGCGTGATTCATTAAGAATATGAACCTCAAATAAAATTTTAGTATATGTGCATGGTAATGTCAGAACGCGAAGAACCTCATCAACCAGGAATAGCTGGATTTGAGAGAGGATACTAGAGTGCTCGTTCCTATGCCAGTAGTAATATATCAAAACGCTCGAGCTGTCTAATATACACTAACGTACCAGTTGCGTGTAAGGCTATCCCATTTTTCACCCTTCGAAAGTTAGCAGTGGTTGGTGACAAATACAGGAGCATTATACCGTTGTTATTCTATTGAAGAGGTCTGCATTCCTATTGACACAGAGACGTTTAATTACACATACATGATAGACGCATGTTTAGCTTCGCCCCAGACGCCCCTGCCAAAAGAAACAGTATCTCCTGTCAACTCAGCGCCTGAGGAACACCATAAGACGGAGTACGCAAGCAAGATACTTAGTTGACTTGCATTTTATTCCCAGAGGATCGAATTTGGATGTCCAGTCCCGGTATCTCTCCGAACACAGTGCCTAGAAAAGGATCAGTAGCTAGTACAATGCAGCAGACCGCGAGCAACCTTTGTAGGCGCTACATATACACATTTCAATGAACTGTCGATGTTTCCAGAGTCAAGCATTCTAATGATAGAAAGTTCAAAAAGGACAGTTTTTCCGCTTCCTGTAGGGGCTGAGTCCCATTATAACGTGATTATGTGTACGTATGGTTGTCATTACCACTGATAACCTATATATTGCGTTAGTAACATGATGGTTGATGTAAAGGGAAGACAGCACTAGGTTCTCATTGGTGTCAAAAACCTGATAAATCGTCAGTTTTTAGCAGCAAAACGAAGACGAGCACGGACATCAGCAAAACACGACGATTGAACGGCATTAAACACGCCGAACTTGAACAGCCCTCGATACATATCCGCTATAAGGTGATTTGAGAATTATTGAAACTGAAAAACCTTGACCCATACGAAGGATGGATACTGGTCGAAGACGAATGCCATGCACGCTTTGATAAGCACTCCCATAGCTTCCCTGCTGATCAATGGCAGGGCTCGTGGTGTCGTAAGTTTGGAGACCTGATTGACGCGGTCCTCCACCACGGCAATCTGATAAGGAATTGTCTATGACTTCACATTTGTCTAAGGAGAAGAAGTTGAGCTGATAGCAGCGGGGTCGATATGTAGTTTCACTAGAGTATGCTTCGTTTGTTGTGACGTTGGGATAATTTTGATGGTCAACATCTGATTCTAGCTCGTTGTTTATATACTCTTCAAACTCATCTATTTCGTCACATTCGTCCCAATACTGAGTTTGAAAACCAGGGGATGGTATAGTCATATCGGGAAGCGAAGATGAATAGGTATCTGTTGATATTGTCGAAGTGAAGCCTCGGACCGAACGCATATACTTACCTATATCCTCCTCATAGACGTAGTCATCAGCGTATGTCTCTGGAGGGGCCGTATGGAAGAGAACTTGAGCAGCTGTCGTGTGCTGATTCGTGGCAAATGTATCGATGAGTCGGCGCCGCTGTAAGAAGCGTTTGTTGAACGCCATGATAGTAGTGATCACTCGTCCGGTCGCGTACACCGATGTAATTTAAATTCGTACGCGTTTTGTCATGTGACTTTCATTTTCTTCTTCTTTGTCGCGAGCCAATTCGATATTTTAATCTGCTCTAGGAAATGCAAGCGAACGCGCCCGCTGCAGATGCAAAAGATGCAAAAGATGCAAATCGCAAATTGGAAGAGTACATTCAAAGGTTGGTGCTAATGGTTTCCAATCCAACTTCTACTAATGCCTGGCAGAATCCACTACTCTGATCGCTATGCAGACGACGAATATGAATATCGGCATGTCATACTGCCCAAGCAGCTACTGAAGTTGATTCCCAAACAATTCTTTAATCCCGATGACTCTGGTACGCTGCGCCTCTTAGCGGAAGCGGAATGGAGAGGCATCGGCATTACACAAAGCCTGGGCTGGGAACACTATGAGGTCCATGGTGGGTAATCATCCAAACGAATCCTATAACGTTCTTGACAAAAATCTACGTACTCATAGCACCCGAACCTCATGTTCTTCTTTTCCGCCGTGCGAAAAACTTTGTTCCTCCAATAGATATCAAACAACAGGCCCCAAGGAGGAAATAAATAATTTCATCGTCGTAGCTGCGCTTCTCAAACCACTCTACTCCACTCTGCTTTCCTTTACATCGCTGCTGTATCATAGATACGCCACTGCTCTCATGGGACAATTGGTAGACTTCTGTTTTGTTACATCTGTATCGCGCTATGTCATGCACCTCCGTTGCCCTTCAATTGCCTATAATTCCTGAAATATCTCGTCACTCCTACTCACACCTCTTCATAAGCTCCTTTCACTGTTTATGATTTGAGCAGTTGTCTACAGGTGACCATGGAATTTGATCCTATCTAATCAAAAACGAGGTACAGGCAGGTCTCCCCACTGAACCATCGGTCCGGGGTCGACAGATGGTGCTAGACTAGCCTTGAATTCTTCCAAGTTCGCAATGTATGAGACATTGGGGCGGGTGGGGTCCCTACCCTCGCCAGGTACAGGATACTTCTCGATGAGTTCTGGAATAACATCGAGCAGCTTCAATGCTCTTTCTTTAGATGCAAATACTTGCTTCCAATAGTTTGAAAACTCGATTGCAGGGGGAGTTCCATCAATGCCGAGGGACTCCTGCCATGCAGACTCTTCCACATCCACTCCAGCATCACGCACGAGAGCCTGGAATGCTTGGGATGCAGCAGTGCTGAGCTTTTTCGGTCGGCTCTTTTGAGATATCATGTGTATGGAAAGCTTCGACCTCGCAGCTGAAGAAGGATGGATACGAGACATAAACAACTTCAGAGCATCGTCCCTAGTAATTGATTTTAATAAACGGGCGTCTTTTTCCTCTAAATTACGCATCAATTTCTGCAAAATCAAAAAGTAAGAGTCGCACTTTGTAAGAAATCCAAATGCCCGGTGTTGATGTGACCGCTGAACTTGCTGGTTTCTTCCGCTAAATTTTTGTCCTTCTCTAGCCATTTTTTTTCTAAACCGTCCTTCTGCTCTAGAAATTCTTCTTCGCTCATGTTCTCGATGGTTGTTTTCATGCCGTCTAGAAACACCTCAACCCTTTCCTCTAGATAACCTGGAGTCTTTTCGCTTTGGACAACAATCCGCATACCCTTCGCGCTTGACCCTGGTAACAACCAAGCAGAGCAGTGGACGACGTATCCGAGCTGCTCTTGGGTGCGCAGGACATTGAAGGCTGGCTCACTGAGAATCTGCGTCAGAAGTGCCGAGGTGACTCTGAGATGTTGGTCAATGAGAGGCCCGAAGTGTACGTAGTAGGTCAGGGCTGAATTAGCTTGGTTGGGATTTGGAATAGGGGAAGTCCATGTGTAGTTTGAACCTAGTAAAATTGAGGGTGCAAGGATTATTTATTTATGATCTGCACTATACCTGGTGCAAGTAACAACGCTCGATCGTTTAATTCAATCTGAGAGAGCGGCGAAACACCAAATCCCGCTTCTACCATTTCAGCGATTTGCATAGCCTCCTGTTTTCTAAAGTTCAATATACCGTAAAACCGATCGGCTCAGCTGACGCACGTCTTTATAAACATTGCCAGCTACCAAGATCCTCATGTTGACCTGAGAGAAAATACGTCTCATATGGGCCTGGATGTCTTCACGTGCGATAGCTGTTTAAAGATCGGTATCTTGAATAACGCATAATACTGATACCAGGGCTCACAAGGTAGTTCTTTCAGCTTGTCTTCCAATGTACCATGCTGCGATGACATAACATATCGACCGAAATAGTCAGAAAGCGAGTATGATTGGCCTAAAAAGAAATTCTCCCATTCTCTCTTGTTCTATGTGTCTCATAAGTATAAGTCAATATCTATATATAAACACATACCTGTTCCTTCATGACGTCCAACCTCTCGGGATTGATGGAAAGCGATTTCACTTTTTCTAGGACATCCTTGATAAGGACCTTCAACCTGTCGTTGTAACCGTTTACTGAGATATATAGGCCGCTTGTGTGTGAGGCAAAATTATAAGACAAATCGGCAATATCCGCGTCATATGAATATTCAGAAAGAGCATCAGTGACAATGTCAGCATATAACCTGGAGCCCCAATTAAGTGTGGATTTTTACTATAAGAAAAAAACCTATACTTGGTCATGACAGCTGCTCGAGGTGATTCGTTTGCAATAGCGCTGTTGAGTGTACTTAAGGCCTGGAGAGTGAGTGAGCTCGAGTGATCTATACACACCTGCGAATATCAATCATGACGTGAGCTTTGGGGACGAAGAAGCGATCGTCTTTCTTGTGCCATAGAGTAGACAGCGGCGTTTCTCGGATGAGATGGGGACGGTTGAGCGGCTATGAGCGATCAGAGAGGATACTGCGCAAATATGTGAGTTTCACCTCAGCACCTTCGAGCTTTTCGACATCTAGATTTGTCGGAATAAACTCGTTTGGCCTAGGTAAAAAAAGTTGCGGAATCTTATTTGAACCTAGAGCCTACGGGGGTATTAACAGGACGCCTGTTTGGAAGTGAAATTCATCAACCTGCTCAATGAACAGCCCATCAAATCGCTCGACACGGTAACTTGTTCCATACCATGGTTCACTTTCCCAAACTGTGTCAGGGGACAGTTTAGCATGTTCGGCCGCGGTTGCCATCAACACTACGCGGCCCTCTGTAATTCGGAAGTTCTCAAGATGCTTCCTCGCGAGAGTCTCTCCAATTTCCGAATTCCATTCCCAATTGACTTGGGACGCCTTGAGAATGAGTTCCCTAGGAACAGGCCACGCCATCTGCCTCGACACCCAAGTCGCGTAGTCGTCTGGTCTACTTTTTTCTTTGAAGCGGAAACGGATTTCGGAGACTTTTGCAAGTTCTCGCTGGTGGTATGACTCAAACTTTGACTCCCGGAGAAGTGCAAGATACTGGAATGATGCGAGCAGGACATCACGATAATGCTCTGTAGATTTATTAGCTCGGCGTGGGCATTAATGAGATAAAGATGCGCACGGAACCCATTTTCCGTCAAACGTATGGTAATCTTGAACATGGAAAACCCGCGTGCAAGATCCTGTGGCCCCGAGCCAAGACTAGTTGCCCATCCTTTATTTTTCAGATAAGAGTACAGTGACCCGGGCCCTTCGTGGCCGACGAAATGGGAGATGAAATCAGCTGGCTTATGCTTCCAAAAAGGTGGTTGATAATCTAACGGAAATGATATCTCCAGCGCATGGAAAGACATGATCGTCTGCACAGACACAAGGGTCTGACAAAAACAATGAGGCGCGTTCACCAAAAATTGCTAAATAAAACTTACACCCTTCTCGTTAGGCCCGAAAGGGTGTTCATTAACCACGGGGAGGGCTTCTCGGCCACGATTAGGCACTATTGAGAAAAGCTTTGATACCAGATCGGAAAGTTCATCCAACGACTCTATATTGTGGACTGAGCGACCTTCAACGCTAACAAAGATTCGCCTCACCTTTACCGATGACGCAAAGGCGCATCCGGTTTGCACAGTACTCATGATTCCACCATTCCACCAGCCGTCGACGCGTCTCGCGACCAATTAAGCCACCATCAGCTTCCAAGTCTCCGTTAGAGGAGACTGAGGGTGCAGGAGATGTAATACGCGACGGAATTGGGGACGGGGTAACGCTTGTTGGACGGGAAGATGTGATGCCGTCTTTCAGAAGACCTTTTTCCTTCAACTCTTTGGCGGCCTTTGACAAGCTGTCCCTGCTTCCGCTTCCAAATTTACTCCAGACGTGACCCGGTTTGCTGAGATGTTTATTCAATTGAAAAATACGCCACATGTCTGCCTGGTGGTTCTTCTTGTGCTCCGAATCGACTGCATTCAATTCACGAGACGTGCAAGATGGAGCAAAAAGGGGAGAGTGAAAGAATCCAGAAAAGCGCTCTAGTGCACCTGAGAGAGCTGGCGTTGCAACACTAAAGTAGTAATTCGTATTCGATGTTGATGTGTAAGCGTTCGAAGCTCCATTGTTTTTTGCAAGATACTGCGAAGAATTTCATAAGACTGTTCCGTAAAATAAACCTGATCGTATACCTCTGAGTATTCATTCTCTCGAGGATATTGCTCCGTGCCCTGCGAACCTGTTTAGCTCAAGTTAGGTTGACTCTTACAACGGAGACTCACCATAAACAAAAGATGTTCGCAAAAGTGAGCAAGACCTGGCATGTCATCCTATACGCCCCTAATTAGATGACGAAGCAACTCGAGGTAAAGCAAGTCGTTCGTACTGGATCGTAGAGATGGCCCACTGCAACATCCAGGCTGGCGGCCGCCTTGTCTGCGTTTGCGTCATGCACAAGGGTAGCTTGTAAACCATTATCCAGTTTGATAATCCGATAATCTCTATCATCCTGTTGAGATTTCTCTAGCGGTTTATTGAATATCGAATACGGCGGAATGCCGGCTCTAAAGGCAACACGGTGCCAATCAGGATCTATTGGAGTGGCAGTAGCCATACGGGATCGGTGAATTAAGCAGAGGGGCTTTCCGAGGGATGATGGGGAAGAAGACAAGGAGAGGCGAGGTAAAAAACACCTCATACCCGCACCCTACCAGTACAATGTCTTTGTCAGAGCGAAAAATGAGGACTCGCGCAGTCATTCTAGAAGGCCGGTTCCGCCGGAAGCGACTCAAAAGGCGGGTTCTGAGCCGCAGATATTGTACTAATATCATCTTATCCGACTGTAGTTAGAGAGCGGATTTTATTTCTAAGCGACGACAAGCAGGCTGTCAATTTCTCTATTTGCTCATTTCCTTAGCCAACTGTTCAGCCTTCGCCTTCGCGTCCTCAATCGTTCCGACCTAAGAAATTGAAATTAGAAGCCAATCTCACTAAGAACACACTGGTCATATTCACCATGTAGAATGCGGACTCAGGCAGGCCGTCATGTGCTCCTGAAAGAATCTCTCTGAAGGACCGTATGGTTTCCTTGAGGGGTACAAGTTTTCCCTCATAACCAGTGAAAACCTGAGCAACCTGGAAAGGTTGCGACATGAAACGCTGAATTTTACGTGCACGCTCGACCTACAACACATATAAATTTCAGCCATACTTAGCAGCCAGATAGATATGCGTACAGTCAATTTATCTTCTTCTGACAGTTCATCCATACCCAAAATAGCAATAATATCCTGGAGAGATTTGTAGTCCTGAAGAATTTTCTGAACAGCCGTGGCAACCTCATAATGTTCGCTTCCAACCTGCAGGAGTTTTTGGTCAGTTTGGAAGAATCAAGTTTAGAGAAGACATACCACACGGGGATCCAACATACGCGATTTTGAGTCAAGAGGGTCCACAGCAGGGTAGATACCTAGTTCGGCGATACTACGAGACAACACGGTGGTTGCATCCAAGTGAGCAAAGGTGGTGGCGGGGGCGGGATCAGTCAAATCATCAGCAGGCACATAGACAGCTTGTACAGAGGTGATGGAACCCTTCTTGGTTGTCGTAATACGTTCTTGCCTACATAGATTTATAAGATACTGCAGCTCCAGGTATAAAAGCTCACGACGTACATGCCACCCATATCAGTAGAGAGTGTCGGTTGATAGCCGACAGCAGAGGGAATACGACCGAGAAGAGCAGACACTTCGGAACCAGCCTGGGTGAAACGGAAGATGTTGTCGATGAAGAGCAACACATCTTGACCTTCCTCATCACGAAAGTACTCGGCGATGGTTAGCCCAGTGAGGGCGACGCGAGCACGAGCGCCAGGAGGCTCATTCATCTGACCAAAGACGAGAGCGACCTTGGAGTCACCCTCGAGGTTGATGACGCCGGTCTCAATCATCTCGTGGTATAGATCGTTACCCTCACGAGTACGTTCACCAACACCTGTAGAAAATGTTAATGTTATATTTAGTGGACAACGAGCAACACTGAACAACTAACCGCAAAAAATGGAGAAACCACCATGGGCTTTGGCAACGTTGTTGATTAGTTCCTGAATCAACACGGTCTTACCAACACCGGCACCTCCAAAGAGACCTATTTTCCCACCACGAGCATATGGCGCGAGGAGGTCAACAACCTTGATACCAGTTTCCAAAACCTCAGCAGTAGTCGATTGCTCAACAAACGGAGGAGGCTCAGAGTGAATTGGAGAGAGCTTGACACCTTTGATAGGTCCACGCTCGTCAATGGGCTCGCCAATAACATTCATGATGCGGCCAAGGGTAGCGGTACCAACGGGAATTTGAATGGGCGAACCAGTATCAATAACTCTGGTGCCACGAACAAGACCTTCTGTACCGTCCATAGCAATTGTACGGACAGAGTTTTCACCCAAATGAGAGGCAACCTCGAGGACCAGGCGACCGCCAGCAAAGTTCTGCACCTCCAGGGCATTAAGAATTGGTGGAAGATTATCTGTCTCAAACTGGACATCTACGACGGCACCAATTACTGTTTTCACAGTACCAGCAGATTTGGATTCAGTCGCATAAGTACGTGCGGCTATAAGGAATATTAACGTAAGTAAAATTTGCCAGAGCAGTCATATCATCATAAAATTTATTGGTTCATGGATATGAAGCGAGAAAATGGAACTGACCAGGTATTGTCTGTTGGCCAGGGAAAAGACGACCGGTACTTGAACGCTGGTGGGTGAGAGGAAGAGCAGTCCTGGCGAGCGTTGAAGTGGAGAATAACGCGTTCGTCCTTTTTGCGCTATTGAGAGCTCTCTTTGAGATGCGAGCAACTGCACCGCGAGAGACAAGCATGGCTACAGAGAAGAGAGTAAGGTATTTGAGTGGAAGGAATAGGCGAGCGAAAGCTCGTTGAAATCCCGACACGTAAAATAAAAATTCGCACACTCCCGGCTTCCCCCGTTTTCGGCACTACTATGGATTCAGAACTTTAAAATCCAGCGTAGAGACTCCTGGTTCAAATCATGCATTTCAACACGAAATTTTCTACGCTCATTTGTTGCCATAATCATGTTGTTCAAACTCAAAAAAGCATCGGCAATAGGCCAGCATACCATACATTAAGGTTGATGAGCTGTACAATAACATTCAAGTGGGTAAAGACTGCCAGTTGCGCAAGGATCACTGTGGCAACCCCGCAACTAAGTGAGCGGCAAATACAGTGAGCAGACGAATGCGTGAAGCTAAATAAAGAGGAACAAAACAAGTCAACACACAAGTTGACACTCCTCTGCCCCGCTTGTCGCGTTATCTTGCTCACACTCATAGATTACTTCTTACCCATCGATAGCATACAAAAGAGGCACCACCATGTCGTTACTGTCGGAAAGACAGAAAGAGGATTTGTACGTCATATCTTTGGTTAATTTATAGGCAACTCTGAAGCCTCCCCAGACACAAATCCATGCTCGACTATCTACACGCAAACAATTTTACCGCAGCCTACAATGCTCTTAAGGCTGACGCAGGGACAGAATATACTCCGGATCCAAAGGCCAAATACGCAGGTCTGCTAGAGAAAAAATGGACCAGCGTAATTCGATTACAGAAGAAAGTGCGTGTAATTTTACTGATCGCATACCACCAAGATTCAATTAACGGGAGAAACTTTGACCATTTCTTTTGTTCTTCAGATTATGGATCTGGAGAACCGTAATGCTGCACTCCAAGAAGAGCTGTCCTTGTCACCTGCCAAGCGGGCTGCTTCGCAAAGCGACTGGGTTCCTAGGGCGCCAGCTGCGCACGTCCTCACAGGACATCGATCTCCTGTAACACGCGTCGCATTCCATCCGCAATATTCAATCATTGCTTCTGCAAGTGAGGACGCGACTGTCAAGGTATGGGATTGGGAAACCGGAGAGTTTGAACGTACCCTCAAGGGTCATACAAAAGCTGTAATGGATGTCGAGTTTGATCATAAAGGGCACCTACTAGGTCAGTCGCCACCCATTCTTTGAACTTGTAGACCTTATTTCGCGCCACTCAGTGACCTGTTCGTCGGATTTGTTTATCAAGATCTGGGACTCGCAAAATGAGTGGAAGAACACAAAGACCTTTCCCGGTCACGACCATTCAGTTTCTGCTGTACGCTTTATGCCAGGCGATCAATGGATTGTTAGCGCAAGTAGGGATCGTACAATAAGAATGTTCGATATCGCATCAACGTTCGTTATACTTTTCTTCTTCGTTTCCGCTCTATTGATTACAGACGAACAGTCACCTCATAAGGACTATATCAGGTCATGCTGAGTGGGTGAGGTGTGTTGTACCCTCTGACGATGGAAAGTTCCTAGCTAGCGGCTCGAAAGATCACGTATGTTGTATTATATTCACCAGGAACTTTGTAACGTCCTTCCGCAGACGGTTCGTATATGGGATGCTCAGTCAGGAGAATCCAAATTGGAATTGAGAGACCATGAACATGACGTGGAGGTGATTGCGTTTGCACCGGTCGCAGCATATAGCGCTATTCGAGAGCTAGCAGGCATTCCGGTAAGCGAAGTTAATTTCTTGCACAGTTAGAGACAGACACAGGCTTGACAGAATACTGATCGTACGAAACGACCTGGATTATACTTGGCCAGTGGCTCTCGGGACAAGACGATCAAACTATGGGATACATCGAGTGGTCAAATGCTAAGAAATCTTGTAAGCGTTTTGCCCTGTTTTTTGGGGGGCAATTGCATAAACTCCTATAGCCCGGCCACGATAACTGGGTCCGCGCGCTCGCCTTCCATCCTTCGGGAAAATACCTACTCTCCGCCTCAGATGACAAAACCATCAGGGTGTGGGAGCTTTCAACGGGACGGTGTATGAAGACCGTCGATGCCCATAACCACTTCGTCACGACGCTCGCCTGGGGGCGGCAGTCAGCAGCGGGTGGTACAACAGCGATAAATGGGAACGTAGAGGGCGGCTCACCAGCAGAAGCGGAAAAACTGGTCAATGTCGTCGCCACCGGGAGTGTGGATCAGACAGTCAAGATATGGCTCCCATGACCACTTGTTTCCTTGCTTATTTGATGTATGCTATCGGCCCTTGTATCCCTAGGCGCTAGCATTGCTGAAGCCATGGCGTGCAAGCTGCCCTAGGCTCAGGTGTGTTTGTTGCTGGTTTTGTGCTGTGAACCGGCTGGCGTGGTTCCCCTTGTTGTTGTTAAGGCGAGTAGATTCTTTCTACTTGCTTCTCTGCTCTTACGTGAACTTTACTCAGGCGAGTATTATACTTGGAATACTCAATAACTAATAATTATTCATATCCGCCATGATACACAATACTTCAATTCGATCTTTGACCTTCACAGTCCTTACCAAGAGCAGATATTTTACCTTCGTCGCATCTGTATACCCGTAGCAATCTTGTTTTAGAGTGCAGTATATACATGCCCCACGCTACAACGTTGGCTTTGGTTGATGGCTGACTAAGGGAGAGTGTTGCGCCACGCACACGAACTTCGCGAGAGGATGTGACGCTCAGTTGCGTAATGGTTAGCCAAACCAGCCTTACTGTTCTCCATGTGTCAAAAAAAATGTAATAGCATCTTCCGAAGCAGCCACACTACCAGATTATTAATTAAAAGGATTCTAAATACTAGTTAGCAGGAGGGAGAAGATGACTAGTGATAACTATGACCAATACACCTGTAATAAGCTGAAGGCCAAGTAAACGTAGAAAAATTTGCTTTCCTGGGGCCAAGATCGCTTTTTAAAATTGATGCCTTTATGGGTATGTCGACGGATAGCCCAGGGGCATGCCTGAATCCGAATCGGAGGTGATCATGGAAGTTACTATCCCCTGTCGGACGAGGCTGTCGCTTTGAGCCAGTCCTTGGGTTTGGTAAAGCTTCGACCCACCAGCCTCCCGTGATGGCACAGCCCAGTAGTTATTACTGAATTCACGTTCCTGATAGGGTACATACTCTGAGAAATTGTGCCCCATGTGTGCGTGTTGATGAGACTCAGGAATTGGTACGACGCCCATGCTTGACGTACGAACTAAAGGCTCTGGGACATCATCCGAGGAGGAAGGGGAGTATCCTAGAACTAGTTCCCCGCTTGACATGGGTTCTGACCTGTAAAAAGTATATTGGTCCTAACCAAATCGAGATGAGAAACCTAACGCACCCAGTGCTCCCCCCATCGCTATAATTCCATGCATGGACACTTGGAGAATGATGGTATGGCATCTGTAGTCCTACTGGTGCACTCGACGGTGCAAAATGTGCAAAGCTGTCGAATATAACGGGTGGAGAAGAGACATGCCCTTGTGTCGGCCACTGCCTGTAGGAAGTTGATTCTGAATGATCGTCGAGTGAATTTATATTTTGATATTTGAACATTCTATTTCCATCCATACCGCCGCCGGTGGGACCTATCAAGGCGGAATGGCTTTGAACACGACGTACATCCCTCCACTGAGGGGGGCGATTGATCTGGTTTAAATGAGGCGGGGAATGCAAAGCCGTAGAGATAGTGTGGCTGTATCCAGACGGCTGCGTGAGCGTTTCATGGGCTAGCTCGAAGTTAGATGTAGTGGGAGAAACCTTGTACGGCTCAGAGTCCCCGTGAAACGAGCGAGGTGTGGTAGTGAGTTCGCCCAGAGTGGGGTACTCTCGAATAGGGTCGTCATAATGAGAGTTAAAACGCCGTAAAGGCTGAGGCAACAATTCTAGGTCTACATCTGGGGGACTATGGATGTGATCATGGGGACTAGAGGGTATCCTTAATTCCATGGAGGATATAGCATTTCGTAGTCGAGCTCTAGTGGGACCCCGAGAACGAGGCTCTCGGGACGAATATTGGCAGACAAGTCCCCGCATTTTGCATCTGTGGCAAACGGGGTGCTTTCCAGAGCACTAAGGCTGGAAATTAGGACTATTGATGGTTGTAATGTTTTAGAACGCACCTTAGTTTTACGCTCGCGACATTTATCACAGGCTTGTATAGTACGTTGACGATCCGAAGGCGCCACAGCTAGTGAACGGCCATGCAAGGGTGGCACAGTTTCCGGAAGGGAGATAGCTGACCTAGGACCAAGAGCTGGTGCGACTGGAGGGATGCAAGCGCCAGCGTGCTCTAGCTCGTCCATTGGATTAGACATTGTGGTACAAGTAGGAGAAGTGGAGTTTGTCGATTGTAGACGTTTTTTTTTTTTTTAATGTCAGCCTTCGTACCCCGAAAACGGAGAGAATTAAGGAGATTGTTGATTATTCAGTAGCATATCTGAGACATTCTGTACTCCGCGGCGAACCTTGATCGGTGAATGGATATAATTGGAACTACTCCTTAAGATTTGGTATTAAATTGTCATCGAGTCCTTGTAACTCACACACGGCAAACTTCATCTCATAAACTCTACGTTAAATTCCCTTCCAATCAGCATTCGTCGAATCTCCTGGGTACCGGCACCAACAGTATACAGTCGAGCATCTCGAAGGATGCGTCCCATTGGATAATCTGTGGATTTGAGTGTTAACCACCGATGATGACCGTCGCAAAATGGTATGATCGAATTACCATTTATGTACCCGTTACCTCCGAGGCACTGCATCCCCTCTAGCGCCACCTCAACCGCCTTTTCGGTTGAGTACAAAATCGCACCCGCACAATCCTACGGGCATGGGGACAAATAAAAAATCGTGTTTTCACAAAATACTTTTTTACTCACACGACGGCTTATTTGACCCCGATCACACGCACGCGCGACGGAGTATACATAGCTTCTGCTGGCGTTGAGTTTCGTAAACATATCAGCGATTTTAGCTAGGAATATTTTAATATTCAATTACTCAGTTGCTAAGAAAAATCTCAACTTGCCCTGCATCAATTGAAACGTGCCAATTGGCTGCCCAAATTGCTTCCTGTCATGCACATACTCAATAGCTTCATCAAAAGCGGCCTGCATCAATCTGTAAGATAGTCAACTTCAGTTCGATACATAGCATAAGAAACTGACCCAAGGGGGCCACCACTCAGAACAATACGTTCTAGATCAAGTCCTGACATAAGCACAGACGCTCCTTTATCGACTTGTCCAAGGACATTTGCTATACGGACGACGTTAGTAAGCTGCTGGCCCAAGGATAGAGAGCTTTTACCATCTGGGACATCGCAATCCTCAAATATCAACTCTCCTGTATCACTTCCTCTCATCCCAAATTTGTCAAGCTTGGGGCTTGTCGAAAAACCCTCGAAGCCTCTTTCAATGATAAAAGCTGTGATGCCTTTCGAGCCCTTATCAGGCGATGTTTTAGCATAAACAACCAACGTTGATGCCACCGGTCCATTCGTTATCCTGGTATCGTGTGTTGAATGGCAAATTCACCGGGGTAACCTTATGACGTACCAGAACTTGCTTCCATTGAGCTTCCAACCACCTTGAATTCGATCGGCCTTTAAGCTCATACTTACGACGTCGCTACCGCTGCCCACTTCACTCATTGCCAAACTCCCTACTTTACTCCCGCTCACGAGCTCCGGAAGGTATTTGGCTTTCTGTTCTTCCGTTCCGTGCCGATGTATTTGGTTGACGCACAGGTTGGAGTGCGCACCATACGAGAGTGCTACGGAGCCGGAAGCAGCTGACAATGCTTCCATTGCAAGGGTGTGCTGGAAGTAACCAAGAGAAAGGCCATTGTATTTCGAGGCAACCGTAACACCGAGTAGTCCCATCGAACCCAACTTCTGCCATAGATCCTACAAATCGAAGTTGGAGCGTTTCAGATTATTTTTCATGGCACCCTGGAATCAAAGAACGACTGACTGCAGGAAAGTTGTTACTTTTGTCAACATCTGCAGCTCGAGGAGCGACCTCCTTCTTTGCAAACTCGACGACTGCATTTCTAAACTTAAAAAAAAGTAGATGTGAGAGTGGTTGCGATGGATCTCAGCAAATTAGATCTACTTCAGCCTCCTCCTCACTTAGACCCATAGCTTCGGCGTTATAGGTAGTCGCATTTCGCCTCTGAATGAGGGTGCTCCTCTGTGTATGTGTAGACAGTTTTGTACGGCCAAAGCTTCTCAATAATGGTCGCATAATGGCCATTAATCTCTATTTCGAGCCTTGAGATGTTAGTACGAGTTTGAGCTAATAGTAATAAGCCCGGGCGCTTGTAACGGACCATTTCCGGCAAGATCATTGAGGCTAATTCACGTGATTCTTTGTACGTAAGCCATGTACAAGTTACCCGTCAAACTTTGTGTAAGCAACGATAAACTTTTTCTCTTATCCTAGAAACACTGACAGGGGGTGATCAAGCTACGCCACAGCCCGGAACCTGGGTCTTCGACGAAGGTTAAGGCCGCCGGCATTATGGTGGTCCTTATTCTTTGGATGACCAGGAAATTAAGCCCACTTTTTATTCAACTATCGAATTTATAAAAAGGTCTAAATAGGTCTAAATATAGCGTATGTGGTATTGGGTGATATTTAAAAGCGGGACAGTTACTTACTGACCCTGAGATTCATCAATACACACTTTATCGCTGCCAGTGGCAATGTACTGTCGGACAATCGTTTGATCGAGTATCTCCCATTTTCGCAGTCTCGTCATGCTTTTGGGGTCTAGATCTATCAGAGTAACCTGCTCAGGCTTCACTTCTTCGGTATGGCTTGTTGGCCGAAGACGATTTAGGCGGACAATGATAGAACAGTCCTTGAAGGTTGCTGACAAGAGGTATGCAAGGAGATAGTAACGGAGGTTCAGTGGTGTGGGATTGAGATGGTCCAGGGTAGTTGGTGACAAGTACTGGTCGATAAAATCCGACCAGTCAGATATTGTAGGCTCCGGAGACGACAAGAAAAGTGAGCTGACACCGATCGGCGAGGGTGGAGGAGGCGAGTCATCCATACCATGGGACCTGCCTTCGAAAAAGGAAGCGAAAGTTGTACGATATAATGGGGCAGAAGTTTCGGCTAGTTGCCAAAGTTTGGATAGGCCCTCAATATCTAGAATGTCGAGAGTGCGCTGAAGCTTCGATAAAACACGAAGGATTGGAGTCTCCAAGAGCAATGGTAATATAGCTGATGCGAATGCTTCGCGGATGTCTTCCTGATAGGCTTCTTCTTTTTGAGTGCCATTCGCGAATATTGAAGCGGCCTGTAATCAAGTTGCGTTTATCGCTGCTTTGAAGTACATGCCAAGGACTCACCTCCGAAGGAGCGATTAACTTGCCCTGGACAAAGACCTTGAGATTATTGATTGCGCCATTGCTTTCCACCCAAGCGTTCCAGAGTTCATAGATTGCCTTCTTGACTCGATTTTTTTTGCCCGAGAATAAATCCAGAGGGCAGTACCCTACGGCTACGTTATCGCCTGCCCGTGCTCTTATTGCGGAGTGCATGCAGAATCTACAAGTCCTTGTCTTTGTCTCTCGCGTTGCGCTTGAGAGGTGAACTGAAGATGGTAGGAAAGCCCACTTTGGCTGTATCGAAAGATGACTGTTTCATAAAGCAGGAAGTAAAGACAAATAAGAACCTTTATCTCGACCGCCAGTCCATCACCACCCACAAGATCTGTGGCGAGAACTCCCTTGGTTCGCGTCAGATCGATATGGTCTTTGGCTCTTCGTTCTTCAGGTCGTAGATAGTCGTGAACATGGACTAACGTTTCCAACCATTGGCGGGTGACAGATACAGATTGTAGGATGGGTAGATGTTTCGCAGGAATAAGCTTTTCCATACATTTCCTTTGGTACATTATCAATGGATCATCTGGTTCATCATGTACGTCGACTCCGTTTGAGACTACTGTAGGAACGACTGCCTTCCTGAGCCGTAACACGGTCCCATCAAACTGGGGTTTTGGTGTGCCGATATATGAGAAGACGATGGTAGCACCACCCTCCGAGACGTACTTCCAGTCTTCAGGTGACGTTTCTGTTGCTTGAGGTATCATCTTCAGGTACAGGCATGTAGAGGTGTTGGTCAGAAATTGCCGTGAGATTACTGTGCACAGCCTAGCCCCAACAGAGACTAAGACCACAGCGCATGACTAGAACGACGATTTCAGAGGAAAATGTGCCATCTTTGTTACTGTAAATGCCAAGAAATGATTCCTTATTGACTTGGGGGCGCCGGCTAGCGCCGGACAGACCTTGTTTGCAACAAAGAAAATGAAAAAACTCATAAATTCCACAAATCCGTCAAAACTGCCATGCGGTGCGTATCAAGCTGACTATGTTCTCAAAGTAGACCTGGAGAAATAAAAGAACTCAGAATTGTCTATTCACCGAAATGACGGTTACAATAGTTCATTCACATGGCCAAGCAATGGCGAAAGGTCCACAAAGGCCCAAATAAATGGCCGCAACCGATTATAATAAAAGGAATATGTTGCCTGAACATATCCATTAACATTTAATGCCTCCTGTCCGCGGTCGCCCTCATCTCACACGCAACCGACCTGACGCCATAGACAATCCTAAATCATGCCCACACAAACTCGGTAATGTCGAAAACGGGATCATATTTGGCAGTCGTTATCGTCATACCTACAGGTCACCAACGCCCGAGGTAAGGACCTTTTCTTTAGTTGTTTTAAGAGATATCATAACTTGATTTCCAATGTAGTTCGCATACGAGCCGGATCCCTCCCTATGTCGCCCTTCTGACCCTCGCCCTCCCCCTTTAAAGCTGTCTAACTTGGAATGCATAAAATCACTAGGTAATATCACCTCTGTATCTACTTCGCAACTCATTTTTTGAAGTGCAGGAGCTGGAGGGTTTGGTGAAGTCATGTTAGTCCGAATTCGTCGTACCAAGCATCGGCTCGACAGACCAGGTTGTCTCTTTGCATTGAAAGCCATACGCAGGAAAGACCTCCGTGCTACAGAGAGTGTACGTCATTTTCTTAAAACGACACCATCGGGGCTGACGACCTTTCTCACAGATTGATTCAGAGATCAAGCATGATGAACGCTCAGTCCTCTCGGAATTACCATGGAATCCATTTGTAGCTGGTATCGTGCAGATTTTCAGAGACCAGAAGAACGTCTACATGATGCTCGAACTCATTCCAGGTGGTGACCTTCGAGCGGTTATACAAAATCGCGGACCTCTTCATTCACGGTCCAGCGCCTTCTACTTTTCCAACATTGTTGCCGGGATAAGCCATTTACAGCAGTTCCACATAGTCCACCGGGATCTCAAACCTGAAAACATCCTACTAGGCCCCGACGGCTACCTAGTCATCTCTGATTTTGGCTCTGCAGCCAGAGAGTATCAGAATAGCAGAAGTTGGGCATTAATTGGATCACCAGCATATATGGCGCCAGAGCTGGCGAGCAATGAACAGCAGACAGAAGTGGTCCGCTCAGGCATTGACTGGTGGTCCGCTGGCGTTATCTTATACGAGATGACGCACAGAAACCTGGTGCGAGAGACAATTATCACTTCTTGGTCATGACGTTGACCCACGCATCTGGCCATGTAGCCGTTTGTTGCCAGGTCGGATCGCCTAGCAATGTTTCGAGCAGCCACTGCAGAAATCCCCTGGTCCGACGAGATACCAATTGGAAAACACCTCAAATCGCTTATATGTGAGCTTTTGACCGTAGATGCAGCACATAGGCTAGGTACCAGACGTTGGGAAGACGTTGAGAAACATGAATGGTTAAAAACGGTTGATTGGCAGGCAATCAGGGAGAAAAAATATTTGGCATGTCCCCTCACGTACTATTGGTTGATCAACCCCAATACTTACTCTTCTCATTGTAGGCTCCTTATGTCCCTCATCAACGAGCACGCATGGAAGACACATGGCATAAAAGGCCGCTTCCTGAACAACGTAATATACCCGGTCTTAGAATTGCCAAAACACCCAAATATCTCACTTACAATGACTGTTTCCCTGAAAAGAAACCCCTATGAGTTGCTGCTTGCTTATATTACATGACATTACTTAGTATTACATTACCCTATTGTTTCGGCATCATCCCGAGTCCGCTAAACGCTGTGAACCCGAGTTTGCATCTTGTTGAATACTACTAGCACCATGCCGCTGCGGAAGCCGACCCATCATTTCTTTTGTTTCTTGCACAAATCTTTCATTGTGTGGAGTGAGACTAGTTCGCGGTAAAAATAGGGGCAAAGAATTAACAATAAAAATTACAGGCGGGTTTGTGGTGATTTCTTCGAATTGGTTATCAGATTTGTTACAAGTACATCGGGGATACAGTGTTCCCGCTTATGAAATAAAAATTGAATACTCACATCCGCCACTGATATTTATGGCAGTTGCGCGAAAGCCTCTGAGATAGAATGGAAGAACAAAGGAGTGTATGGGTAGGGTAACGCATGGGTACGCGTAAAAAAAGTTAATAATGATAGTTGCGAAGTCCGAAAGGGGAGAAGGAGTTGTTTAATCGATTGCCGAACGCCATGATCTAGTTCCTGGCTCTTGGTAAGAAAGAGGCCGACGCTTCCGGGGTCTGCCCCTAAACGGCTCCCTCTCATCAACAGAATCGGAATCACTTTCCATGACAGATATCGTTGAACAGTCGTAGTCATCGTCATCGCTCGTGTACAGGGTGTCGGAGTCGTCATCAGGAGCGACCATGTTGAGCTTTCTCCTAATACACCACTCGTATAGGAAAAGTTTGATCTCAGTAGAAAGGTCGAGATACTCGACGTTGCGGGCAATGCCTTCCCAATGTATAACTCCGTTACGCAGACATTCAGATATATAGGTCGTGTCTCCGAAGTACATCCAGTGAACAAGGAGGTGGAAGGATGAAGGGTCGGGCACGGGTAAGATTAGAATTGGATGTTTGGTTGAGCCTGGAATCAAATGTGGGAGGCGGTTTGCAGGTATATGGAAGCGGTGTGCTTGGTGAGATGTTGATAACGTCGAGTGGATGAGATCGGCAGGGTTTGCCCCACTCAACAGAGCCCTGATATAGCTCGAATGTGTTGAAAGATAGTCCATATGAAGCTGCAACAGTTCATGAATGTTGGGGTGTGTGCATGAGGTTGGCTACTTACTTTGAGGCGTAGTCGAGGCACAAAGTCTAACGTCGGCTCGGTAGCTCTCCGACCTAGACCAGATGGATCATACATGCTTGAGACCGAAGAATGAGTACACGGAGGGAGGTGTGAAGTGGTGGAAGGATGTATTGGGTTTCCTTGAGGATGAGGAATGGGAACAACTATTTGGCTGATGAGCTCGGGTTGTGAGGAGGCGGGAAGACAACGAACTTATAGTACAGTCCGCCGTCTCTGGCTTATTCCAGTAATGAGGCGCTAGGCTACGTAGTTGTACAACAATATACTCGTGAGGTACATGATCTAGTGAAGGAGGGGGTGATTCCCGTAGTTCCAAGGGGGCTGAGGGCTTGCATTCTTGTGCTGGAGCCGTGGTATATGTTGAAGTACATGTGGCCATAGAATCGCCAGACCCGTGGCAGTAGAATGATTGGAGGGAAGTCATGGGCTGCCTTTTAACATTGGAGAGCTGATACTCGTCTATTGTTTCCTTGACTCTTGACAATGTGCAAGGAAGGGCGCGTTACACAACCGCCCAGAAAGGAATGACGGACCCGAGAGACAGGCGGGACGGTGTCGAGAAGGAGGATGACAGGGCGGAAGGAAGGGGATATTCCTTTCAATCCTACTCTTGAATGATGATTGGAGGCAGCATCTGATCCTGATCCGTGGTAAGGGCTTGCCCCCTTCCAATTGTTTAAAAAAGTTTCCCCAATTGACTATACCGATGACTTTTTATTGTCTTTCTCTGTCGCCTCGCGGTCTCTTGCTGTTCCCCTGTGTTGCTCATCAAATCAGCCAAATTGGTGTGCCCGTATCGAAAGGGGTTACCTCCACATGTCCAAATCAGAGCACTAATTCGCTGCATCCCAGCGTCATGTCAAGTCAACGGGACGCCTATTGGTTGCTGCGGGAGCCCGACTGTTCAGCGGTTGATGTGAGGAATGCAGAGCAGAGGCCATGATACATGATGCACGAATGCCTCTTAACCAGCGACTATGACTAATACGCCTACCGCAAATGATATTTTCCAAGTAAACCCATACGAATCTCATCCCAGCCTGAGTTCAACAGAAGCAGAAGTGCTCTGGGAATATGCAAAGCTCGCACAGCATGTCAAAGCGGTGCGTCACGACCAATGTCCATCGCAGGTATACATGTCAGTTGGTTAACAATCAGCCATTGTTGGACCCAAAGGTAACACAAATGACGCGGTCAATCAGCGAAGAGCCAGATCGAACACTGCTCGCACGACTGCGAGTCCTGGAAAAGAAAATGGGGCTCGTATTGACTCTGGTTAGCCCCTTATCTTCATCGCCTTCGTAAGCTGATTAAGCCCGATGTTAGTTCAAGGCCTCCGTATGGGGCGTCATCAATGAACAACCGACGTCAGAGTCTCCGAACAAGTATAATGATACGCTCGACTCAGACGATAAGACAATACGACGTTGACCTGTCCCTTATTACGGCTATGTACTTAGATTATTTGCTGGCTACTGCATTAGCGTCCCAAATCACCAATTTTCCATCCACACCACTCGTGCTAACCATAGAAACTTGGCCAGGACTTCCCCTATAAGGTCGGATGCTAGTAATAGTATTCTGGTGTACAGTCAGGAGTTTAGTGTCGGCAGAAGCTGAACCAGCACCACTGATCCCAGATTGCCCCCGGCTATCAGCGTCACGGAAAGTCTGGAAAGCACCTGTCTTTAAACGTCCGACGCTTGAGTTGCCCCCATAGCCTCCACGAATTCCCTCCGACTTAAGGGCAGTAGCGTCGTCCAAACTCCCGACACTTTCCCATCCTTCTTCGCTTCCAGAGAAAACCACCGGCTGGCAATCATGCCCGGCAGCGACAAGGGAATTTTCGGAGGTCCATGCGAGAGTCACCAAAGGCAAAGTGGGCGTTCGTATGTTCACAATGACGGGTCCTGCTGGATAGACGACGTTGACGGAGCTATCATGACCTTGACGACAGTTTAATTGAGCATCATGTTATCGTGACGAGTGTACTTCACTCACTAACAAAGGCAAGAACATCGCCAGATGGTGAGAACCCGACATCAAGAACCCAGCCACCAGCGGGACTGTTATACTCTCCACAAACGGTGTTAAAGGGGAGCTTAGACCCCCAGACAGTCGCGGCAGGTCTTCGTTTAGGTACATTAATGATTAGATTTTTGGATGTATATAATGCATACCGTTGGTCAACTTCCTTGATATAAGCAGAGAATACACGGGCTTTCATATCGGTACTACCGGCCGCCAGCAGGACGTTGTTGGGATGCCAATCGACAGAGAGTACAGTGGATCTAATCGGCTTCTTGAGGACCTTGGAAACCCACCAATTATTCTCTTCATCGAAGGAGCAAATCGCAATGGCGCTGTGCAAAATCAATGTCGTCTTCGAGACGAAAGGCAATGTCATTAACACACCGTGCACCACTTGCTACAGCAAATTTATCTTCATTAGGGCTCCATCGGACGTGCGTAGCTGCTCTGTTAATCCTGAGAAGCACTAGCGTAGGCTTCCATACAATCTTGCCCGTTTCTGGGTCCTGTGTCTCCTGCCAGACATATGCGTTTCTATCTTGAGATGCGGTTACGATACGATTAGAGCGTGGAGCCCAGTCGATTGACGTGACCAGTTTATCATGCTTCGGATATGATCAGAAATGTATCTTGAGGCGGACGGCAACGAAGAAGGATGCTATACCTCAGAAAGTGTGTCAATAGGCGACCAATCCTGGCCCTCGCAGGAATAAATCTGGACGTCGTTAGAGTTCAAACTAACAGCAAGCCCTACAAGATATGGCAATCAGTCAAAAATCTCGCAGCAATCTCCACCAAAACGCACGGCTTCGGTCCGAGCTAAACGAGTGGGATGTAACAGGCACCTGTGCTATCGTATGAATTTCTTGTGCCATCTCTGAAAGAATATATGCAGTAGGACTAGCAGTCTACTAACTGCAGAGTGTAGTTGATGGTGGTTTGTGCTAAAGTCCTCCGAGTCAGGTTTGGTAATAATAAACTTGAAATGAATAACGACCCCGATTTTCATTATACAAGGAAGATAACAACGTAGTACATCAATAAATGTCCCCGATTGAGAACCATACTATCAGCAAACGGGAACAGCCTCGTCGGCTTTTTCTGTACGCGTCTGCTTCGCCCAACGAAGACCACAAGCATTGCAGAGGGTTTTTGGGCCAAGAGGACCCTTGGAAGGGGAGCGTTAGGGATCATTGACTAGTTGTGGTGATAAAACAAAAACCTTGCGCCATTCCGGAGAGTCTGTCCGACCACATGTAACACAGACATACTGCTCAATTGGCTGTGCTTTTTTTGGCTTGTCACGAAATGAGTGCGTGAAGGAGGATTTTGGTTAGTCGAGTGCTCACCTTTTTCTTCTTTGATCCATCTTCATGATCGTCTTCTTGAGGTACTAGAAGGGCGGACGGGTAACCATTTGCTTCATATATAGCATTGTCTAAGGGTGGCTCTAGCAAATTGTCAAAGCTGACTACGTCACTGTTAGGAAAGGATTCATAAGAAAGGAAGCCTCGGCACCTGCATCGGTTGCTGTGGCTGGGATTCCACTGATAGGAGACGTCGCATAGATCTGACTAGGCAACACTGTTAGCGGGGTAGTGGCATCTCTGGGTGGTAGATGTTTGCTGAGCTCAGAGTGCCTGTACTGCAATTTATCGTTCTCGATCTTGAGCTCCAGAAACGTGTTAAGCCTGTGTAGTGAACGTATCAATTTCAAGAGCTGGAAGTACTCGCAGAACGCACATTTCTGTGTTTCTACTAGGGTAGGGCTTGGCTGTTACAAAGAGGAATGTGCCCTCTGGTTCTACTGGGCGTGGACGACCTTGAATCTCAAAAAGGATATCTTTTGAGTTTAAGGAGTAGGTTGGAGAGTTTTCGCTGCATTTGATGCGCACGAAGGAGTGTAAATCCGTGCTTTCCTGGATTGCTTCATCGAAGCTTGCTTGAAACACGGACTGGTCATCGGCTGTGCTGTTGATTAAGATGATATAAGGGAGCTATTTGGGTACACTCATACTAGTTGCTATTAATTCTAAAAAGCCACGGTCTATAAAATCGGCATCTTTCAGGCCAGTTATTTCTAGAATAGCGGGCGCACAATACAGGACTGTGCAAGAGTCGGAAAAGACCATATTGACGGCGTCTGCGAGCTCGGCTACTAGAAGGTCTCCCCATCGTTTGCGCTTGGTAAATTCGAAAGTTTTTGATGTGGACTGTAAGGAATCAGAGGACATTATTTAGTGGGAGATGGAACTCGTCAAGAGAGCCACGTGATCATTACATCATGTATTTTATATATCCTTAAATCACACAATACCCACCATCTACACGGATATCTGACCCTGTCATGAATCTCGAGGCGTCGCTAGCTAGATATACGATGGCACCCTAAGAAAAGAAAAGAGTCAAGCTGGTTAAAATAATGACACAGTGGTGATGTGAACGAACGGCCAAATCGTCAGGTACACCCATCTAGTAACGCTTATTTCAGGACAATCAATAAATTTCATAAAACAAGAATATTTACCCTTCCCATCGGCGTCAAGTTGACCCACGATTTCTAGCGAAAGACGTGTAAGTACTTCTTCCATCACCTACAGCTCGTGATTATTACCTTCAGGTCCGGATTCTGCGCCAGAAGTGATTTCGTGAGTTTCGTTTCCATGTAACCAGGACTTGTAAAATAAAAAATTAAGCCTTGGCTACTGATGAATCATCATAATAATGTACCTCAGGGTGTTCACTCGAACACCCGTCTTTGCCCACTCAACACCGAGGCTAGCTGCCATATGTCTTACAGCTAGAAGGCCTGGATGAACAAATAACCATTTTTGACAGTACAAACTCATGCTTACCCGCCTTCGAAGCATTGTACGGCGTTTGAAGCTGGAAAAAGCCCGTAGGTGTGAGCACCACGCAGGTATCAAAATTCTCTCACCTGAGGCGTATTGACGATCTTCCATAAAAGTTCTAGTCAGGATTGGAGACCCTCGTTCGTAAACGAAGATAGCTCACGCTGGCACTCATGCTCGAAATTAAGACAATAGAACCTTTACCCTGTGGTATCATATTGCGGGCGGCTTCCCGAGCCGTGTAGAATGCCCCATGAACATTAACATCATACAGATATTTCATTCGATCAGAAGGATAGCTGATAAAATTTATCACCTTCAACAAGGCCGGTATGATAAATAGAACGACTTGCTCGAGGGCAGACATATTCTCCACGATGCCTTTGATTTATACACGGGTTAGGCTCCGAAAATGGAAAAGTCTTATCGTAAACATACCAGCCGAAGCAACGACGGAATCAATCTTGCCGAAATCTTTCATGACTTGTGCGAAGGCTTTCTGCACCGATTCTTCTGAACTTACATCGCATTCGACGCCAATGAACTTAAAGTCAGATGCCTTTCCATATCTGCTCTCTTAAGAACGCTCAATGAGTTGTAAATTTCTGGATAGTAGATATCATACCAATCACATATGATGTCAACTCGTCTACCGCGTCCTTTGTAGTGGCAGCTCTAACATCTAATATAGCCAAAGAAGTGCATCCACTAAGCGCAGTTTGAATACCATACAAGTCAAGTCTAAGGGATCTTACGAGTCAGTAAAAGCACGGCAAAAGTCAAAACCAAGCCCTCTGGCTCCGCCGGTAACCAAGCAAACCTTCGAAAACTTTACAATCGTGTTCAAGGATGGATAGCCGCAAGACACGCACCTTCCCGTGCAAGGAGAGTGTTGGCAGCGTTCTGGGAGTAGTGAAGGTGCTTGTGCTCACAAGCCTTGACTGGGGGTGCGAGGTTTTCAAGGCTCGGGCTACGGCCTGCCACAAGGTCATAGTAAGTGGTGAGGTGAAAAAATTGCGATAGTATGTCAGAAAATCAGATGTGCAATATAGGTGATTACTGTCAATGATATCAATGGGTTAGGACAATCGGGCTGATACGGGACAGAAATATTGGCCAACATGCCTTTTTCCGACCTTTACGAAACCTCGGTAATCCATTTTGTATAAGTGTAGTATAAACGGAGGTATTGTGGGTACAAACTGGAACATATAGACGGTATCGACTGAATCATAGCGTGAGGATAAAATGTATGGGTATCTACAGTAATGGGGTCCACATTGATTTTATTCAATGAGAACGAGTTAGAATGAGGGGACCTAGCGCGCGGAGCTAGGAATCGTAAGGATCGTGAGAACAAGAATCGAGAGAAATCCAAAGAACATCGAAAACGAATAATGATGCAAAGTAAGAGGTAAACCAGAGCCAGAATTATTATATACATGCAAATTTAGATTTAGATTTGCGCATTTGCAGCTCGTCCATCCGGGAGTCCAATTGTTGTCGGGCTCGTTCCTTCGCTCTTCGCTCTTCATCGAGTTTATGTTCGAGCGATTGCTTTTCTTCAACAACTGATCTGCGGACAGAGACGACTTCGCGCTTGGCTTCTGTGAGCTCGTTTTGCAACGCCATGATCTTCGTATTGAGCGTGTCTCGCTCGCGAGCAATTTCGGTTGCATGCATACGCGCTTTCCGGACTATTGTGAGTTTTGTGTATCAGCACAGAGGCACTTAATTGCACCGAATGACTTACGATTCTTCTCAGAATCACCTAACGAATTTTCAAGGCTGGTTACGAGATCCATATGGGTCTGAAGATCGGTTTCACAGTGGCTCAGTTGCTTGTTGAGGGTTTTGATCATTGCTTCCTGCTCCTCGATCTGTTTGGTTTGCTGTTCAAGCCTTACCACTAATTTGGGATCGTTATGTGAGGTAGCTGGTGAGTGAGGGATAGGGGAAGGAGCGGCCGAAACTTGTGTCGGAGTGCCAAGCGCCGCATCTGAGATTGGTGGTGCGGACCGGGGGGTAGGCGCCGGTGGTGGAGGAACTGAAGGAGGGGGTGTGGGTGGAGGTAATTTTATGGCAGGAAGGCCTGTGGCACGATTATAGGACATAGTCCGGTCCGAGACAGATCTGACGTTTGGTGGCGAAGCGCTGCGAGCAAGTTGAGCTTGTAGGTCACGAACTAGGGATTCTGAACGGCTCTTCTCGACAGAGATGGCATCCTTTTCATCCTTGACCTTCTGCAGATCTTCCTGTATTTCTGCCATGATAGAACGGTGCCGATCGAGTTCTTCAACAAGAGATTCACGCTTGGACGCCTCTCGTATGAGTTTAGACTGCTCCTCACGAGTTTTGTCAAGCTCGGCCCTGAGCTGTGCGACTTCGGCTTCCAAGTCATCCCTTTCGTTTGATACGCTTGTCAAACGGCTATCCACTTTTTGGAGGTCGTCCGACTTCTGAGCCAACTCCTTTTCGTGCAGCTGTCTAGCCTGCTCTCGAACCAGCGTGAACTCATCAGCTGCGACCTTATGCGAAGCCAGTTCTTGTAAAACGAGGTCGTGCTCAGAGCGAAGCGCTTCGAGCTCTTCAGAATGTTGTTTTTTGAGACTGGCTATCGAGGTGGTCAGTTGATGCTTCTCTACATCAAGAGACTCTGCCCTCGCTTGAGCCGCTTCAATGTCCTCGCGATGCTGAGTTTCTGAAGCGTCCATCCTCTTCGCAAGATGTTCCTTTTCCTCGCCAAGTGAATGCATCTGCGACTGGATTTTTTCTATGGCTACGCGATGATCGCGCTGGAGATCATCAATAGTCTTAGACAAATGATCCTTCTCTTTTCCCAGAAGCTCATTCTGCGAACGTAGGGTGCCGAGCGTTTCGTTATGTTTTCCGTCAAGTGCTGCAAGTACTTCGGAATGGTGATCTTTCTCTTCGCTGAGCGTACGCCGACTTTGCTCTCGAATGGACGTGAGGTTCACTAGGTGTTCCTCTTCAAGTGCTACAATGGTCGCATTGATGTCGGTAACCTCCTGCTGATGCTGAGCCTTGAGTCTGGTGATTTGTTCGGTGTGTGACTTCACTAGGGCCGCGCGTTTCTCTTCGACTTCTTTGACAGCCGCTTGTAACTCGACAACATGAGCTTGCTTCGACGCCTCAAGTTCATCCTGATATCCACGCTCCAATTCTTGGAAGACTAAAGCTTGCTGCTCCTTTACCATATGAACAGCTTCCTCCGTGTTCTTCTGAGCCTTAGCTGTGAGGACGATGTTCTGGTCTTGGACTTCTGTAAGGGTGAGATTGAGCCTATCGACTTCCGCCCTTCGCTCCTCTTTAAGTTTAGCAAGTGCGCTTTCATACTCCAAACGGAGCCGGTCCATCTGCAGCACAAAATCGTCGTTCTTCATGACCAGGGTACGTTGGTGCTCCGCCTTCAAGGCTTCGACCTCCCCTGCAAATGAAAATTCTTTTCTGGCGATTGCAGCAGCATGTGCTTCTTGAAGCTCTCGGAGCGCGGCTGCTTGCGATGACTGGCTCTCCGACAGAGCGCCCTGGCGAGCAATTTCTGCCACTCGCAATTCCCCGGCATGTTCTTCTTTCAACCTCTCCATGGCCGAGTTCAGATCCGCTGCTTGTTTTTGGAGTGCCCCCGCATGGTCGCCGCGGAGTTTTGTCAAGGCATTGTAATACTCCTCCTCGGTCCGTTGTAAGATAGCATTTGCTTCTGCATCCTTCTGTTTGAGCGTCTCTTCATGCTGAGCTCTTGTCTTGCTTAGTAACTTTTCGTGGTCTTCTCGAGTAGAAACGAGAATCTCATTGACCTCTTGGAGACGACGGCGTAGTTCGATCTCATGTTCCGCTTTGAGCTTCCCAAAGAGTGTTTCATGGTCACGGTGTGTTTTTTCAAGTGCGGCAGCCGCAGTCGAGAGTTCGCCACGAAGGTCTGTAAGCGACGTTTCGTGGTCCTGCTTTAGACGAGTTACTAGTTCATCGATCTTAAGCCCTTTGTCATCTAAAGCAGCCCGATGCTGTATCCGTAGTTCCTCAACTTCAGAAGCGCGGGCGGCTTGGGCATCTTTGAGAGCTTCACCAAGATTAGCTGCCTGCTCCCGAAACTTGTCTAACTGCAAAAGATCTTCATGATGTTTTCTTCTGCGCCCTTCGATTTCGGTGGACATATTGAGGGCCTACATATCACCTTAGATATACCAAACAAACCAAAAGGGTACTTTTCACCTGATCACGCGAAAGTGTGGTAAGGTCGTCGAGTTGCCGTTGAACTTGGATCAGCTGTAAATTGAGATTATCTACAACTTCCCGATGGCTTGATTCTTTCTGAGCCATCGAGCTGTATCGGGTTGGTATGAAAGCAGAGTCGGTTTTAAACACGAGACTCACAGCATGAGCTCGTTCAAGTGCTCTAGAGGCTCAGATGGGGCTGTGGACCCGCTAACCTCGGAACCTGTATCACTGTGAGCTTGGCTAGTATCATTCTCCATTGTCTTGCGGATATTATAGAACCGATTTATAGTCTTTGGTGAAAGCGCAGCAGCGGAACTGTGAGGTTTCCCATTTACTTTTGGAGCATCCTCAATAATGTGAACGGGAGGTTCTGATATCTCGTCGCGATTCTGATATTGTTTCAACGACCCTTCAAGTTGACTTATTTCTGTCTCCCGTTCTTTCAGAACTTCTTGCAGCCGCATAATCTCCTTTTCGAGGCTTCCTACCGAGCGTTCGTAACCATTCCCAGGAGATAGACTAGGAAGTGATATGGAAAGATTTGGCCGCAGGCCCGATAGGTAGGTTAAGGCTTGTTGGGAGTGTGAATTAGAGGGTGAATGAGAACTACTCGTCCCGTGACTTGAAAAGGATGTTTTGCGTGAGTGCACCGATGATAGCTCCTGTGACAGCGACTGCGATTGTGAAAGCGACCTTGAGGAAAAAGATGTCAAGCTAACAGCTCCCAAATATCAGTGAACTTCCTACCTCGCGCGTAGCGACTCCGCTGAGGCCGCTTGTCGAAAAAAATGCCGTTTCTCAGAGCTGTATGGAGGATCTGATGGGTCCCGGCGGTTACCACCAGTCATTCTGCGCCTGAAAACCGCTGTTTCATTGGGTTTGTCTGGTAACTCTGAGTTACTGAGCTTCGCTTCCTGAATCTGGGCTGCCAAATCTGAAATCTCCCGAAGAGCATCGCGGTATTTCGCTGTGACAGATGACAAGTCGGCCAAAGTTGCGGTGTGAGTATGCTGAAGTGCAACGAGTTGACTCTTCATATTGGCGTCATGGGAGGCTTGGTTTGTGTCAGGTGCCGTCTCAGCGGTTGGGCTCTGCGAAGGTGTTGGCTCGGTGGTCGAAGGCGGGTTTGCCAGGTCAACTTCTAGGCTGCGCCTAGCTGATGCGACCTCGTTGACAACATTACCCAGTCGTGCCCTGATGTCATTAGCATCCTTCCTCTTATTCTCCCACTCAGTCATTTTCAATTCCAAATCTTTTACTTTTTGTTCGCGTTCCTCCAAGTCTGTACGCCAGTTCTGTCCGTCCTGATGTAGCGTGTCCAAGCGAGACTGAAGCTTTTTTACCTCCTCGCGACGTCGCTCACATTCATTTTCCAGATTTTCGATCGTCTGCTGCAGAACAATAACGGATTCATCAGAACGTCCCAAACGTGCTTCAAGTTCTGCTATGTATGTAGCAGACGATGATTCGGCGTCTCTGTAACGAGAAATTTCGCGCTTCAGATCCGTCATGGATTCGCTTGAAGTGACAGATGTCTCATCATAAGATCTGATCTTTTCCTCTAAGTCTCGAATGTAGGCCTGCTCGCACGGTTAGAGCAGGGGAACGGTGAAAATGTTTACACTTACCTCGGTGGAAGTCTCCCTCTCAGTAAGTTTAGCGACTCGAGAGCGGAGTTCTTGTACATAGAGTTCGGTCGCTGCGTGGCGTTCTGCGATGACTGCCAGCTCCTCCTCCTTTTCCTCCACCAACTCATTGGTATGCCTCAAAGCTGCTCTATTCAGGCCTAGTTCTGCTTCCATTGCCCCGATGGTCTTTTCGTACTCCTCAATGACCGGCCCGACGATCTCCTCATACCTACCCGATGCTGACCCCGCTACTCCGTTGCTCGTCGACCTGTGTTTTTCTCCTAATTCCCTTCGTAGACGCGTGAGCTCTTCCGTACGCTCGACGAACTTGCTCCGAAGGTCCTCATAATTGTTCTGCAACTCGGACATCTGTGCCAGGACCTTCTTGCTTGCACCTTCCGGCTCCTGAGGTATATCGTTTACCACAACAATACCACCTTCCTTGATGAGTTTAAGTTCCTTCCTTAACCGATTAACAGTTCCCTGTAGCCATTCTATATCGTCCCAGCCATCCTCCTTCTCGTTAAGAACAGCACGGTTTTTTATGTTTCTTGCACGGTTGGCATATTTGAGCGTATTAATGGTTTCGGCTGCATTCCATTCCGCAGGACTCACACAAGCAATCATAAGAGTATGTGCATTGCCGCCAAGTGAGTCTTGCAAAAGACGAGTGAGCTTGGAGTCGCGATAAGGAACATGGGAAGCCATGTGTGATTTGCTGCGAGAAGGATCACCGAGGGCAGAAATAACATTTCCAAGAGCAAGAAGACCGCTGTTGATGGAGATGCCCTCCTTGATACGTTCACCGGCGGCGGCTGTGCGTTTTAGCTTTCTAATGTGTTAGTAAATATCAATCGACTTTTGAAATGTACCTACTCGCTCCGACCCTGCCAGATCAACAAAATGAAACTTGGACGTGATAGTGACCCAATCGCCGCGGTCGTCATCGGCACTTCCGTTGTTTAAGCGTTCATTCGCATGCCCAAGAGCACTAGAAGGTCGCAAACCTCCTCGTCCCATAGCAGCTGCAAAGCTCGGTGTTGAAGGTCTGCCGAATGTGGGTGACCCCATGCGTGGAGTTGTAGGAGAAGCCATCATAGAGCCAGGGCGGGCGAGACGTGACGGTGAACGACCATTGGGGGGTAGGGGGGAAGATGACCGAGGGGGCGGCGTCGAACCAGTGTATTTCTTCTGCGTCAAGGTTAAAGAAAAAATAGCATGTGAACGAGAAGATTGGGCGTTCATATCTGTTTCATTTGTACGACGAATTGACGTGCCCTTCCGGAGAAGGCTTGACGGAGAGTTTGGGATTAGCCCCCTGGGCAACCAGTCAGGGAAAATACTCACGACATGACTTCAGCCACGTTCCTGACATTTACTTCACGGAGTCCCCCCCAAATGATATGACCGTCTTTATCCTCTCTAATTTGGACTTCACGTCTACCGCCAATGCTGTCGTCCAAACTGAGGAGATCGATAAGGTCCTCATTGTATAATTCGACGAAGGACGCTTTAACGCTATAATTCCAAGTGCTTCCACGCTCTTCCTTTGAATTTTTGGCCCCAGAGAAAATTGCAGACACTGCTCTTGGAATGATCCCCATCCCATTGTTAGAATCGGTAGGGTCAGCGTCGAGGTCAGTTCCTGTCATGGTGAAGGTTTTGCCACTACTGGTCTGTCCATATGCGAGGATGGTGCAGTTAAATCCCTCAATGAAGCGAGACACAAGAGGTTTTGCGGTTGATGAATAGAGATCATATTGGGTTGTTGGTGGGGGATGAACTTGGTCAAAAGCAAATAAATGTTTTTTCGCCGTTGAACCTGAGGAGGGTGTTGAGGGTGCGTTGGGAGCCGCTGTTCCTGGAGTACTAACGGAAACGGCTTCTATAGAGACTGTGTTTGGAGAAGTGGCATGAATGACTGAACGTTGGAAACGAGCGGGAATGGAAGTAGAGTCCTGGGCGGTTTGAGGGCGGATACGAAGAGCTGATAAAGAACAAATTTGTTCGACGTACAAGTAGCTATCAAATCACTTACCAACTTGCACCGAGGTCGTCGTAGGAGACGACGAGCTCGCAGGGGCCATGGGTACTATGGGTCTCTCAGAGCGTTTGACAGGCTTTGAGGGTTCTGAGTATTTTCGGCATTTACCGAACTCAGCTTGTCTTCCCTGACGACGCATGCGCTGATCCCGTTTGCTAATGGTCATCAGGAATCTGTTCTGTCCGAATACGCTTAGCAGATTCTGAAGATAGAGTGACAGTTGGGGGTCGATTTGTTGCAACTCCTAACTTGCGTCTTTTATGGCCAGCAGAAACACAATCATTGATATAGGGTATACATGCTCCCTGTCCACTACAGCATGCTCGCATGTGCCTTTGGTAAAAACATCTCAATTCCCGTTGTCGGCGGGCAGCTGACCTGCAACTATTGATGTTGAAATCGTTGGGAACTGTATTCAAAAGATGGATGGGAATGATATACCACCTCGAGCCGTATGAGTGAAAGATGTATGCACCGTGTCCCATAGGTCACCTGGATCTCTTTATACAGCTTATGTAGCAAAATACTTAGCCAGACGTCGGGGCCGGACGATCATTGGCAGGATCCCAAACACTCAGAACTCGATTCACAACACCAAGGTATTTAACCTCTCGGAAACCCGTACAACGATACGGGACCCCATGCGGGAAAATGATTATTCGGAATTCCACCAGAGAATGACGGCTCACTGACATCTGTCGCGAATTGGAATAGTGTGGAACTGCTTGGGAACACGTCAGATTTTGACGAGTATTTTTCTTGCTATATCCATACATTGAGAATCATCACCAACTTGAAAATAAGAAAAAAGCGATAATTGATTGTAATGGAGCTGTGTCCTTAGACTGTTATAAGGAGTCTGATGAGAATCTTACTAGGGCTATTGCAGTAGCAGATGTCCTTTAAACTTCACTTTACCGTATTCATGGGGGATATATTCTGAGAGAGAACGTCGGCACCCCGAAGCCAAACTCATCATGTTCTGAAGATGGTATTTAAAATAATACTCGCAAAACGAGGTCACAGTCTAGCGCCATATATGTACACAACCATGCGGTAGCCAGGGGTATGTGCCACGAAACCAGTGCAGACAATCGAAGAGCTTTAAAGATACATGATAATTGTTCAGCAGAACATAACGGCACTCCCCAGCTCGTACAAACGACGTCAAAACGTCTGGCCTACAACAAGGTCTCGCCTATTCGCATCTTCAAATGAACAATTACTTAACACAATAAAAGAGACTTCACAAACCTAACGCAGACCTCACTAGCGAGCAGCCAACTTGAACTGTCTGACGGACGCTGGCATCATCTGCAAGTGACGGATTGACCTCCTACACACCCGTTAGGAGTAAAAGATAGTCCGACTAGACGATTTCACTCACCATCAAGTCCAACCCCACAAGTAAGCCAGTTTCATAAATCGCTTCACAAATGTAGTGACCCTCCCTAAAGGTCAACCCTCCACGAACCTACGATGAGCAATTGAATACGCGGATGGGCAGAAATGAAGTAAGATGTACCGGAGTACCCGTCGAGGGTGCAACAGAAGGATCTAAGGCGTCCACGTCAAAGCTCAGATGAATAGGACGATTTCTCTCTGGGTTGACATGATCAAGGGCCATTTCAACAACCTTTCCAATGCCGTACTTGTCTACCTCATGCATGCTGAATGCTTTGATGTTATTTTCGCGAAGAATCTTTTTCTCTCCGTAATCTATATCACGCAGGCCAATATACACGAGGCGATCTGATTTAAGCAGCGGCTTCACCCATGCAAATTCGGGAATGGGGTCGCCAAGACCAAGGAGGAAGGAAACAGGCATGCCATGGATATTTCCTGACCATCACGTTTATGCAACAACCTGGGCAATAATACCTCTTGCCCACGCACCTGAAGTGGTTGTTTCGGCTGTGTTGATGTCAGCGTGAGCGTCGACCCAGACCACACAAGCTTCAGGGTGTACGCTGTGAAGCTAAAATGAGATGACATGAGTAGAATGAGGGTTTCACGCACCTAAGTGTCCCCGAAAGGGTGCCCATGGCCTTTTTTACACACAGTGAGCATAATGTCAAGCTGAATTTGACCGAGTAAAACGCACCAAGGAGTGATCACCTCCTAAAGTTACAGGCAGGTCACCATTCCTGGCATGGCCTCCAACAGCCTTTGCAACAGCTTCTGTCACACGAGATACCAGACGAGGATTTTTCAGGATGCCAATCGGAGGATCGTTTTTCGCATCAACCTCCTCGAACTGGTGATGTCCATCAAACTTGACTTTCCACCCTAGTTCTGTGAGTTGTTCGACCAGCCCAGCCTCCACCAGATGGATCGGTCCTCTGTCGACGCCAGGTCGTGGCTATTCATAGGCAAAGATCTGTCAGAAAGACACCTGCGGGGACTGCAACCATCATACACACCTGACCACCACTGATTAGACACCCAGGAGTTCCTGTCAATGGTAGCTCACACCAACTGTGTACTAAATTAGACATGCCTGAATGGGCAACCAACGATCTAGAAACATGTCGGAACTTTGTAAAAAAATTTAATATCCAACGCGAGTGACTAACCGCAACAGTTTTGGGCTCAGAGATGAATTGAGACTTGGTGGCAGCCATAGTAAGTACGTAGGAGTGCTAGAAGCAAAAATGAAGTGTATAGCGGAGTAATGGGATGCGCAAAACAATGTGGCCTTTTATGCTCAGAGGGCCCGAGATCCGAAGCAAAAGTTTTTTTGCTGTGAAGAAGCGATGCATATAATCAAACTGGGTCCGTCGACTGAACATGACCAAAACGCCGTGGAGGTCTGAAGCTCTGACTGGGAGGGCAAGCGTGCCAAGAACCCCGGAAAGGATTATCTATCGCCTCGCTTGTCCAACCGCGCTTGTTACCGCTAACTTTCTTCTCCATCACCATACGGACCTTGTCGTCAGCTCTTGGCACCCCTCAATAGCGTAGGGCTATTGCCTAGCACGACTATGCGTATTCAGACCGTGACGGTACACAATACACGAAATATGGGAAATAGTCTAGCCGCATCTAAAAATAGAATGTCATGATGCACAGAGGCCGTTGTAGCCTTTCACAGCAGAATACCCTCATAGCCTCCCAGCAGCTACTAGCAGAATGCAACCTGCCTACAACACAAGATCTGATAGCGAGCACCCTCATTCCAAGAGCACCGTTTCATTTCAGAATCTGGTGAGCAGTATATATCCATTCATCCTTTTCTAGGATGACCCATCGACATATTATGCATATGCATTTTCACCTCCCCCGTGTCAAATCCTTCTCTGAAATCGTTGAACAGGTTCGCGATGCTATGAGACACTACAAACACGAGAAGGAATCTGAGGCTCACCAGGTGGGTTGAATGGCCTGTAACAGTCGACATCTACTTTAGACGTCCTTCCGCTTGTCAGATTTTTCGAAGTGCGGCTGGGCATAAGCCGAGAGGGATAGTGCCGCAGACCATTAATCCAGTACGTACATGACACTCGTCACCATTTGGTCGTTGTACACAGTAATATCCACAGGATGAGGAAACTGTACCCGGTATAGAGCACCCTGGAAGCACCGGCGTCATATACTGCTCGGACAGGGCTATGGCAAACGGTTTCAATTATGCCAGCTCGCATGAATGGGCCAACCTGGGACAAGGAGCTCCAGAAGTCGGTCCGATCCCAAATGCCCCAGAGCGACCAGATTCTATTCCCATGCCTGTAGACTCGCTTGAATATGCTCCTACTACTGGTGTCAAAGGTATAAAAATTCTGTTTGAGGCGAGTTGGCAGCGAAATTGACCAACAAGAGCAGCGCTCAGAGAGGCAGTGGCACATTTATACAATGACACTTATCGTAGAGACAAGGAAAGCAAGTACACATTCGAAAATGTATGCATCGTTCCGGGTGGACGAGCTGGTCTTTCTCGCGTTGCAGCTGTGATTGGCGATGTCTACACAGTAAGCTAAACCAGAATCGTCTTTTCCTGATGCTCAAGTTATTACAGTCCTACCAAATTCCAGATTACACTGCATATGATCAGGTTCTCAGTGCATTCAAGAGACTCGTACCTGTTCCTACGGCGTAAGTACTTGCACGTCTCACCATTTTCAGAAAACTGCTTAATTGTTCCTCAGACTTGACCCCAAAGTAGAGATACTCCTTCTTTGGCCTCTATGTATAAAAGCTAACTTATTTGCCCAGGCCAAGTATAAGCTCGACATAGAGCAAACCAAGGTCCGTCACAATACGTTTGCCATTTCATTTAAATGCTGAAGCTGTTGTAAAAATAGAGAGATATCCTTACACAGGGATTAGCTGTCATTCTTGCCTCAAACCCGCGAAACCCTACTGGTCAGGTATAACAACTAAGCCTCTTTGTCAGTGAATCTTTTGCTTACCTTCCAATTCAGGTCATTAAGTAAGATTTCGAGTAAACCCGCTTCTAGTCTCACCGACGATACATAGAGGTCATGATCTCAAAGAACTTGTTTCGCTTTCAAGAGAAGGCACGACTGTCATACTTGATGAGGTTCGTTTCTCTGGCATTTCTTTGACATTCTTTGACACTCGCCTTGCCATCATCTAGTTTTATTCTTGGTACATCTACCCCGAACATGGAAGTGGCTTCGGCCAGTCGGTATCTGCCGCTAGATATGTAGACGATGTCAACGAGGACGCGGCGATCATTATTGATGGACTTACCAAGGTTCACTTGCCCTTTTTTGTTGACAAAACCAGTTTCTAAATTAGATAGAACTGGCGTCTTCCTGGCTGGCGCGTCTGCTGGGTTATCGGGCCCAGAAACTTGGTTACTGCGCTATCCCAATCTGGTATGTTTCACATACTCGATTTTGTTGCCACGTCAGGCCCTGCTAATTCTTACACGCTAAAGGCTCTTTTCTGGATGGAGGAGCCAACCATCCGTGAGACATTTGTCCTGAGGTTTTACAATCAAGTCTTAATTTTTTTTTCAGCATGCAGCTAGCTGCAATTTCTCTCCTCGACCCTGCTAGAGTTGCAGTAGAGAAGGTATCTAGGGTTTGAAAATCATTCTCAACCTGTTTAAACAATCCATTGTCCTAGGTAGCTCTCCAGAAGCATTTCATGACCAAACGTGATCACGTTCTGCGCCGCCTGCATGAAATAGGTCTTGATGTTCACGTACCTCCAACGAGCACATTTTACATTTGGCTTAACCTTGAGAAGCTTCCTGAACCAATTAACAATGGTCTCATCTTCTTCGAGGAACTTCTCAAACACAAGACAATTGTAATTCCTGGTATTTTCTTCGATATTAACCCTGCGCATCGCCGTAATCTTTTTCATTCGCCCTGCCACACTTTCGTTCGCCTTTCGTTTGGCCCACCACTCGAGGACCTCGACAAGGGCTTGGATGCTATTGCCACAGTCATCAATAAAGCTAGGAAGAATGGCACAAACAAGATGGGTCATGGGTAGTGGATGACCCCAGCGCTATCATAAATCGACGCTTAGCTTTCTTTTCATAGATACAAGAAGAACATCGAAATACGAACCGACGTTCAGCTTGAGGCGGCGAATATCAACTCTTCGCTGACCAGTCCCTCGAATAGCCCGACGACGGTGCGTGTGCTTTCAAGCCCATTTTGATTTTAAGCTCACGACTGGCTGACATTGCAGAACCGGGCTCAGGTCTAAAAGAGCCTACTTATGCTTCACTTATCCCTCTGTCCCATATGCTTGTTGTATATAACTGAAGAGCTTGTGTACTTCCTTGCTACCATGATATTTTGAAGTTCACCTACTAGATGTTGGGGACAAAACATTTTTGTATAGGCAAAGCGCAAGCGCGAATGGGATCAAGTCATGGGCCAGCTAAACAGCTCAAGCTAGTTTTCGATAAATTACGGATATGGCTCATTCACTAGGATCAAACGGTGCAAATGCAGTCTTGAAAGCCTGAGCATCTGTTGTATCCTCATCTTCTGATAACATGCACGCTTTCCAGTCAAGCCGGTCCGGTATATCCAGTAGGTTAACGAGCACCTGTCTGAGAAACATGACATGAATTATCAGTGTTTCATGTGAGAAGATTATATTGAAGCACATACCTGCCAAACTGGATACTAAATGGTACATGATCGTTCATCAGATGCACCAATTTTCGACCATCGGGTAACTCGATTCTGAAATAGCCACCTTTGCCATCCGCACATGATTCCATCGCCGTACCTGGGTCTTCCTCAAAGTTTATACCTAACTGCCGCCCCTCTTGTATGAAGGCCTCTTCAACTTTATCCTTGAGCCTCAGCGGTATAGGTACCGACTGGACATGGGCGTGTCCACCTTTTGAGCTGAGACGCCCAACTTCGAACATGACAGATGCAGCACCATGCTTAGCATACATAGCCCGAAGTGCAGACTTGTACCTGAAGATAATGATTAGGCGAACTGGATTTTTTAACTCAGAGAACAGTATACACCTCTCAGTCTCTTCTAATATAGGCGGAGCAAGATCAGGGGGAATCGTTGTAAAAGTAGGGTAGTGTGTAATTGGCACGATTAAGAGGTGGCCCCCACCTGGTACAGCTATTTCGCCTGTCGAAGAATGCGTAGGGATGATTTGGCCCTTAGGCAATGTGAGGTAGCATTCTGAGCCAATTGCTACAATGAGATGTTTCCTGTAGGTGTGGCGCGTGAGAGGGTTCATTCGTGAAATTCTGGGAATAGGGACATACGCAAGGTTGGGATTAGATAGGCAAAACCAGCACTCGTCCGCTTATTCATTCGTACAATCGTTAGAAGTGAGAAGACGATGGCTCGAGGGTACTTACGTGCTATCTCTTTGGGAGGTCCACGTCTCCCAATTTGTCGTTCTCCTTGCATTGGACGTTGGTTTACGACAAAGCAATCTTCAAGGTAATGCAGTTCACTTCCGCATGCGCGACATACATATCCTTCTTTTGGTTTCTTCCCGCCGGTGTCACCTCGTGCGTCTCGTGTTGGGCAGTCACGTACAAGGTGACCTGGCTGGATTGTGGTGGTTGATGAGACACAGGCATCCCATCAACAGTCAGATTGCCTTACTGTTTGGCAGATTTTGCACACGTAGCCCTCAGGTGGTTTTGCTCTTTCGGGGCAGTCATTTATATAGTGCTGTTGAGGCCAAAGAAATAAGGACTAAGTTCGAGATGTAAATAAGCCTTTACTTCAGTAGACTTGCAGCGGCGGCATTCGTAGCCAGGTGGCGGCTTTCCGGGTTCCCCTTGTGCTGGTAACGGAACATCAGAATTACTAAAAAATTTCTCTAACAACGCACTTGCCTATTCGAGTACGCTTTGTGAGAGGTTTGACATTTCCAAAAATGAAGTTTTCTCCTTGAGCGGCTTCATATGAGCGTTTGTCCGGCCGAGGGATTGAACCCTCAAATGGGTTTTGAGTAGCATTTGAAGGGCGCGTAACTTGACCGGAAGTGTTGGCAGCTATAGAAAATGCATAAAACCACTGAAAGTATGATGAGGCACGCATATCCATGTGGCATTTCATCGCCTACCCTCGGCTTCTTTCCCGCAGGTGCTTCACCCCCGAATGCACCCAGACTTATGAAACGCGAAACGCGACCTCCCTCATCATCCCATACGAATGGCTCCCTCTCCCAAAACTGTGGCGGCTTCCCTCCTCCAGCCGCAAAGTGGTAGCGGGGTTTGATACGTCGTGTTAATTCGCCTACAGCAGGAGCGCCATTCGATGCAAGTTCAGAAAGTGGAAGAGGAGTAGCGGAGAGGTGGGTAATGGTTGAAGGCCAAACATTAGTTACAAGTATGTCAATGAGCTGTGAAGAAGCCGATGATTGGATGGACGAAAGGCTTTTGTAATTTTGGCTAGCCGTGGACTTTGTCAGGCTGTTGGCAAGAAGTCGTTCGATAGTTTGCGAAGTAAAAAACGAGGACGAAAAGCCCTAGTTAATGGTGTCAGATCAATTGTGAGCACCGAAAGCAGTAGAACGGGAACAGACCTACTGGAGCGATTTCTGAGGAGTAAACATCTGCATCATATATTCCACCCAGGCAAGCGATACGTAAACCATCTGCTGTTGTTATAGTTCCCGATTTACCTGTGTTCCGTGGATGTGTCTAAGAGAGTGTGAAGGAATGATAGCGCGCACGTACTCAGAAGGAACACTTTTTTGCAAAGTTCTCCGCCGCTTTTCGCGAACCTCTCAACCACTTTTACGGGAAGCGGGTACTCTCCCTGCATGATGTAGCAATCAATAGGAACTTCATAGTGTCATTAATCGAGGACAGTCAGAACGAAGGACGGTATAAAATTCACCATCCAGTTGTCCCGATAATAACTTTGATATATCATCATCCTCGTTATCGTTTTTGTCTTTAAGCGGACCGAAAAAATCGCCAGTACAAAGCACCAAATCGAACTTTCCATGCTTCGCGTCGATAGACTTGATTTTAAGGAAGAGGTCATTGATGTTGCCAGACGCGGATCCCACAGCAAGACTGTATGGCGCTTCTTTGAGTGAAAATCATAGAGCAATGGCATGTCTCTTACATTTTGACTGGGTTTGCCATCTGTCAGTGAGACTCTGGGGGTCGCGTAGTATGTTCACATCCAATGTTTGGCAAGGAAACTGAGTTCTAACATAGTATATACCAAATATAGAAAATATAGAAGCTCAAATTGAAATTCATGGCACATAATACAGTACCTGTCCATACGCACGCCCACTGTAAGATTGAACGCCGCCGAAATAGCTTTCAACGCCTCTACCAACAGCTTGGGCGCTATCGCCTGCTATGGTTCCCCCAATAAGTCGCACACATCGTCGGATTGAATAGGAGATCAAGGTAAATTATAGACTCACCGTCTTCACTTGGAATCACAAAATACATGTGCAATCTCAGCCCTTGAGTAACAAAGGTGTGAGCATCTTGATGGGATGATGATAGTCGTCCTGGCTTTTGTTTACAATTGGCAGATGGACGTTCTAACCCCGCGCTGTAGGAAAACCGTCACGGCGTCTTGTGAGATGTAGGCGTGCCGAGAGGTAGAAAGATGACAAGAACTTTCTTGTCATTCCATCCAATGCGGCAATTCCTCGTTCTTCCGTGCAGAGCTTGATAAGCCAATCAACACTATCAGCGGTCAGCGACGTGAAGCCTTGTGATTAGTTGACGTGAGAGCCAATCGTGTCCGGCTGAAAGTTGTCGCTCATGAACTAGAAGACTTGAGAGTGAGCGAGTGACGCAAAAAAAAGGATGCATAATTAATGCGCCCTGCCGGTTCCAGGAAAGCTCCTAGCTCAAGGAAAGTAATAAAAAGCTGCTCATAAAAAAAAGTTGATAACGTTATACAGAACATGATGCTAATAAGGAACAAAGGTCCTTAATCGAGAACAAGGGCCACGATGCTCACGGTGCTCGCGTCGCTGATACCTGATTTGGATGATTCTTGTATACTCAATGTCCCTGACCCTGAGTATTGGCTCATCCAAACTTGTACTGGTTCCTTCCTCTTAGAATTTTCTGTAATTTTACCACTTATAAGAACCCTTCACTCTCCTTTACTCTTTCCTTACCAGTCGCTCTTTCTGGTGAACTTCAGGGATTACAGATTAGATGGTTGTCGTCTATCTCCTCCTCGTCTTTCTACTCACCTCCTTGGTTCGGGCTACGCCTGTTCCTCCTGAGGCGCTCAAACTCTCCAGGTTTAACCCAAAGGATGTCCTCTGTCAACTGCCAATAGTCAAGAAATTCTTGTGCCCCCGCGCTGGTAATGGTGCCTTGCACATTCCAACACCCATCGGTTTAGCCCGTGGCACAGCGGATCCTTCTGGAGCTACCCGATTTGTCGTCAAATATGCCACCGCCAATCGTTGGGATTATTCATCGGTCTCGTCAAGCTGGATTCTTCCGTAATTACCACAGTTTCATTCTAATATACGTGCATCGAACATTTCTACATAGGACTGGATCTACTAACGAGACGGTCCTACCTTTGGCATGTCCCCAGCCCGACGCTGACCCTTCGTCATACACTGAGGATTGTCTATCTATGGTCCTTTACGTTCCTCCAGGGCTCACAGTACTAAGCGGTGCGCCCACACTCGTGTGGTTCGTGTTTTGAACTCTTGGTCCGATTTATATCCTCATCTACAATTCAGGCTTCATGGTGGATCGTTTGTTGTTGGATCCGCAACTGGTCCTGGTTTGGATGGGTCGAAACTTGCAGTAGCAACCAACTCTATTGTTGCAGTCGTTCAGTATCGTTTGGGAGCAGTACGTTTGCAACCTTGCTGATGTGTTCTGGTGCCTTATTGTCCTCAATTAGCTTGGTTTCATGGCACCCGATGGAAAAACTAACCTTGCTGTCAGAGATGTCGTAAATGCCTTACAATTTCTCAAACGAGTCGCTCCTGCATTTGGAGGAAAGACCTCGAAAATCACACTTGCCGGACAAAGTGCCGGCGCAACTATGATACGCGCAATTTTAGCAGCCCCTTCAGCAGCCTCGTTGTTTAACTCCGCCATTCTACAGTCTGACCCTATGGTAAGCTTTTTTTAACTTACTGATGTGCCGTGTGGCTCAGCTTCTTATAGAACTATGGGTTTTTGACGCCAACTACTCAAAATACGCTGCGAACAAAATTTAATAGTCTTATCAGCTGCAGTTCGACAGATGCAGGCTGTTGGAAAACCTTGTCGCTGGGCGCCATTCTTGACGCCCAAAACACCCTTTATGAATTGGCGCCGGTTCTCGATGCATCGACTGGTGCCTTCCAACCCATACGCCCCTGTCGTGATGGGTCCTTCATCACCTCCCCACTAGACGCTACTGCACCTTTCCCTTCTGTAAACAAGCCTCTCTTGGTTACTTCAGTTTTAAATGAAGCAGGCTTCTTTATCTATCAACAATTCCCAGAATCGATCTCAGGAGACTTGTTCGCTCCCATATGTGAGCTGACACTTGGACAACCACGCACAGATACCATTGTCTCGTCACCATTTTACGGTACTACTCTTTCATCACAGGCTGACGGCAGAGTACCACTACAGCTTGTGGGGACGGACTATCAGTGGAAGTGCCCTAGCTGGACATTTGCAAGGAATTGGGCCCAAAAAGGCGCTCCTGTTTATGTTGGGGAATATCATGTTGGTGCTACCTACGCAGGAAATGATGGCGCAGCCTTTTGTACCCAGCCCGGTTCCGTCTGTCATCAAGACGATATAGAGATAGTCGTAAGTTTTCACGGCTTCCCTAGGTTGTCAAGCCCTAACAAGGCGTTCTGTTGTTTTCAGTTTGGAACCGTTCCTAACCCTACGCCTGCCCAAGCATCGCTCATTACAGAGATGCAGAAACGCTACAAAGCCTTCATCGCCACTGGAAACCCGAATGTCCCAGGTCTTCTAAATTGGTCCGCGGCAGGTACATCTGACGTTCGTCCCATGTTACTTGGTGGTGCTGGTAAAGTAGTTGTTGGTGCCTGTGACCCCAATTTCTGGGGGGAAAAGGTCCAGTATGACTACCAAATCTTCAATGCCTAAGTTCTGGTACTCCAACATCCTTCAATCCTTTAATTTTGGCAACTTGTTAACATTTTGCATGCCTTACGCCGAACATACACTAGCCAATGACTGTATTGTAGCAACCATACTTATCCTTAATTTATAGACTGGTTAAATTTGATGAAGAGTCCATAATAATAATACATCGAGTGCAATGTGGGTAATGTCTAAGAAGATTGTTAAAGCTTGGCTTGTAGTTCAAAAGCATGAGGTTCAATCTCGTTGAATATATTGAAGTTTCTTTCCAAGTGCACCTCGGATGTGATCTGGAAGGTCAATGTTGAGCCAGCTTGCACAAAAGATATTACTGAACGGAACGTACGCCTGCTTTCCCAGCCCTAACAAGCACACGATGGCGTCGCCCCTTGGAACCCCCTCGGGTTTCGTCACCTTCATACGTAAGGATCGTCCTCCCATCCTCGTCCGGCGGCCCGAGCCGTACCGGGTTTAACACCATGTGACCAAAGAGGCCAGCGGACAAAGACCGGATGCGTTCTATTTGATCAGGCGTGTTTTTCCGACCTGTGATTATTTCCGAAAGCGTGTGAAGAAGATATGCTTGCGGAGGCATAAATGTAATTTTTCCTTGACGGAACTCGGCTAACGCATCATCCGGGTGGATAAATCGGGCAGAGACAACTTCCAGGCCACCATCTGGGGGTAACAAAAAAAAGTGTTATGTAAAGAGTGCCTAGTAGAGTTAAACAGGAGCGAAGGTTCCGTACCAGGTTTCGGTATGTGATCTTGTCTCGCCCCTGACGAGAAGCCCGAAGCTGAGGTAGCACCATGGAGAAAAGTAACAAAAAATCGGGTATGAAAGCGCCTGTTGATCGAGATAGAGACAAGTCAGGCCAGAACACTACAACATGAAACCAAGAAGACCCAGACCGTAGATTATTGGCAGGGGTTATCCATTGTGTGAAAGGTAACAATGACCGAACATCGGCGTCTAGGTTATTTCCTGAGAGAAACGTCCTGAAATCCAATCTTTGTGCGTGAATATCTTTCCGGGCCCCATCCAATATCTCCTCGGAGAGCACTGACTGCGAGTGGGAGGTCGAGGAAGCTAACAAGATACCAGATTCCTCGAAAGCCTCCCGAATTGCAGTCATAGCTAACGAATCATCTTGCTTTTTATCTAAGTTTCCTCCCGGAAACACCTGCAAGATGCTGAATATTGTAAGCTGGTAAAAAATAAATATGTTGACATACGTGGACTCCACCAAAGTGCCGCGCTTTCGGGTTACGATGAACTAAAAGGACCTCGTTTCGAGAGTTCACAATCACAACACTTGCAGAAGGAGAAGGAGCAGCCATGGAGAAACGTAGTCGAGCGGACTTGTTTGCTGTCCTAGATACGCCGAGACTTGGGAAGAGTGGGACTCTTTTAATTGATATCATGTCAATGCTTAGCTTTTGACATTTAAATATGGCGCGAATTGCACGCGTGACGTTCGATGCGTGGTTTCCAGTATACAGTAAGGCGATGCACGATGATGAGTCAAGCTATGACTCGGAATCCGACGCTGAAATGTAGTGGCACAGCAGGAGCAATGAAACACAGGGGAGTTGGCTCTGACACAAGCTGAAAACGGAGATATCGCTTTGGTGTGATCGTTTGCTAAGGCTCGTGGGAACTTAGCATTCACATGTTCACTCACACCTAGGGTAGTCAATAATATTCAATTCCGTAGCCACAGAAATGATGTAGTGTAGATTAGTTGCGGATAATACGGTCTGACTAGATGTCAGATTGTTGACTGCCATGCAAGCCTTTAACTCAAGGGTGTGGTAAGCCCCTCACAACCTGCTTCCAATCCTTTGAAAACAATTATAGGTGAGTAAGGATGTAGCTACTGTAAGCATAATACCTTATGTTTGAGCGTCCTGAAGTCGGATATAGCAGCAATGTGCAGCAAGTATCTAGTTAACTTGTTTAATTCTCGGTCAGCCATAGCTTCTGGAGTGTGAGCATTCTTGAAAGCTTGAATCTTGAGCCCTTCTTTAGGATTCATAGCAAAATTCCGGCTCTCAATAATCAATATTAGACCAAATCATAGGTATTTGTTAGGGATATTTACCAGATCATCCACGTGAATGGTGTTCGTCGAGTTACTAGATTAGCGTCAGTATGTCAAAGAAAGCCGGGCTGGAAATTGAACTTGCTATTGAGGGAATTTATTCCATATAATCTGCAGGGCTTTGACAGAATGTGTCCATGGCTTTCCGTCTCGTTCCGTAAACACAGTGAACATGCAAGTCTTGTCCAACACTAGCGGAGAGCGTAAAGAGGCAGTAAGTGCTCCACATGATAAAATGGCTTACCAAACGATATCTTCGCCAAATCAGTGGCAAATACAACGAATCCAAACGTATCTTACCTGATAGTTATGGCTAGAACCTATCATCCCGAGTTCTACCAGCTTCGTTTCAAGCCAGATCCAGCTGGTTTGGGACCTTCATCCTCACTCGATAAGAAGCAGACGTTCAAGGTCTAGCATGTGACATACCAGATACAGACTAGAAACAAGAATCAGCAAAAGCATACGTGCCGTTAGCAGTTGTCTTACTATCATAAAATGGGTATATCGCCTCTAAAAATTCGTGTAACTGTGGACGTGCACATTCCGCAGGCGGTAGAGTCCCTGTCGTCAGCGGCTTAGTATCCAATATGGCTGAAAAAGTCGGTTCAGTAACAGGAGGTCAAGTTACATCCAGCGCACTGTAGTCGATGTCAAGAACAAGCAATTTTTTATCCGGTCGAAGGGGGTGAATGAGGTTGATGTTGAGCTTCTCTGTTGCTTCCTTGACTTTCCGTACATTTCGCTGATCATTTTTATAGGCCGCACTGGCCGCAATATTATCGGAAAAGTCAACATCCAAGTCATTTACGACATCTGGCAAGAACTCCAATTCTAAAAAAATCTAGTGATAAGTCGAGGTTTCTTTCGCCACAAGGGCATTAGCACCAACGCGAGGGATCCTTAATTTCATCGCCTTGAGGTGTACCGACGAGAGTAAACTTCTTTCCGGGTGTAAGACGTAGATTAGAGCTTGTAAAAATGACTGAGTATAAAATTCACAAAAAAACACGAGGCTTACATTCGATCTTGGTCAGGAGGTAGTTTACCTTTTACTAGGCCAAGTATCTTCTGTCTTTCGGGCGGTATCTGCGTTAGGGTTTGTATGTTTGTCTTTAGATCAAGCACCCTATACAATGCATATCAGCCAGACGGGAATGGTCATGGTTAATCAATAGTCATAACCTGTCTGAGTCTGCTATGTCAAGTGTGTAGAGCTTCCCAGACCAAGTAAAAGATAGCTGAATCCAGCGCTCTTGATTTTCCACAGCTACCTGTGTTTCATGAACCTCAGTTTCTGCGACCCGAATTGCTGAAAGGATTACTTGGGTAGTGGAGACGGTGGTCGCCGCTTCCGTCACTGACGTTGCTGCATCACCATCGTCGAAGTCCATGCTGCTTCGACGTCAGCTGCAAGCCGCTCCCGCCTTGGTGAGATAACCAAGAGACGATATAAAGGCAGGATATCCAAGACAATAGAAGGTAAACTAGTAATGATGTTTAGCGCGTAGCAGTGGCTGTGGCGACAATGTTTAAATCAATTAATGATTAGGTAATAATCGACATCTACACAATTGAGAGCCAGGCATTCCGGACTGGGCTAATCAACATGTTTATAAACACTGCATTTTCAAATTGGTTGGCGATTATATTTTCAGCACTGGCTAGATCTCTAGGACGAGTCTCAGCCTTTTAGTATTAATCTCATTCTTGCCCCACGTGTGAAGGGCACGTCTTATTGAGATACATTTCACAGATGTTTAATTCAGAAGTGAACTGAGTAAAGAAGCGCTTGTGGCCAAAAAAGTTGCTTGTTAGCTTTATAGTCGTACGCGGCTTAGCACGCAGACTCGAGACGTGCATTCGATGTAATTCTGCTATACCATTCACATAGGATATCATGCCTCGCCTCAAACAGTGGGCTCACCAGTCAGCGAGATACGATTACGTTCTATTTTATATATATATAAAACTATCTATTGTATTCAGCGGCAATGTGGGCTACTATCTATATTATTTGATACCCAGTGTCCTAGAGAGAGCCATGGGGGGTAGGTTTTCCTCTTAATACCCTGTTGGATTTGTGGGTACTGGAGTCGGCTTAGTTCCCCAATTGCACTAATCCAACATACAGCTAGCTTGGTACTAGGCAATAGCGTGTACCATGTTTGGTTAACACGATTACGATTCCGGCATGCCTAGCATACAGCCATATGGGATTTGGCCGACAGCCAAGGAACCGAGACAAAAGGAAACTATAATTTACATGGATAACTCGCAGTAGAGGGTCTTGCATCATCCTGTAGTATTTCAGGCCTCGAGACACATAGCGTAGACCAACTAACCATTGCTATTGGCGGCTGGAAACGAGGTCATGGGAATGAGATTATCGAGGCCGTCCATCACCTGGCAATATCACACTTCTAGCTTCGCCACGCTATTGGCTACAAGATGAAACGCTGACAGCGAAGAAAAATCTGTGTACGGGTTGAATTAACTGCAACATGAGACTGATGGCATCGCGCCGTCTTACTATAGTTTTGGGCGTGAGAGTTAGCCGAATCATCCACTCGAGGAGAGATAATATCGGATGACAGCTCATGAGACCAATGCAGGTTCTGTGTGACTGGGAAACTATTCGTTTCGAGCCAAAACTGATCAGGTACACATACCTGCGATCAACTCATCCTTGCCCATTCCCAAATATATTTGTGCCAGAGATGCGGGTAGTGAGGTGTAGGCCGTTGATAATACAGAAAAGGTTCGACGACGAAATGATTCTAAGCAAGTTATCTTAGATAACAAATCACCTCTAGCTCAGTCCTTCCACTCACCCATGAATCTAGCCACTAACAACGAAACGACTGGTTCCAATCTACTATCAAAAAAGTTATCTTGGTGTATTAAATTCACCAATTTCTCGGCTCGGGTGTACACTTTGGCGTGATTTCTCTCCCAGGCAGATGCCAGAAGTTGAGCTAGGGCTTTGCCGAAAGGCGTAGCAGAGACATTTTCGGGTAGTCGCGTCAATGCAAAACGCGCAGGTAGTCTAATGCGCAGGCAAAATCAGTCTGAAGACAAGTTGGAGGGGATGTGAAAAGAGAAACTCGCAATTCGTCGATGATTAGATACGCAAGGATTAAAGGGCCTGTTACCAGAAGACGTGTCCTACTTTGTTCGCTGTTGGCATCGCTCTGTTAATCCACATATATTACTCTCGGTGTCAGCTGATGCTGTCCTATTGACGCACATTCACGTCGACATTTTCAGCGAAATGTACAAGCCCCGTGAGGTCAGGTCCTGACGCTAAATCTGCGATCTTAGCGAAAGCAGCTCGATACGGATCTTCTGTGACGGGTGGTGTTTTTTCGGTGGTATCCAGAGGGATTGGATTTTCAATTGTTCGTGCCTCATCTTGAATTTCAGCTGCTGTGGTTGGAGGAGGAGTAGGAGGACCGTTGACCATCTTTTTTTTTTTGAAAGGTTGCACAGTCTATGTAGTACAAACACACAAATAAAAAGTAAATACACTAGCAACAACGAACCTCAACTTTACTCTTTCAACAAGGATAACAAGGATGGATATCGAAGAGGAGATCGAGTCCATTTTATATGTTGGACGCGAAGTATCTGGTGAGTCTTGTGTGTAATTGGGTTTTGACTGCTACTGTAATCAGGTTGCAACAAGTCTATAAAATTCCTCCGCTCAAGACTAATGAAGGACATCGGGCTAACGAGTGGGGTGATCTAGCGCAACCTCTTTGGAAGGGACGCCTTCGGATTATGGAAAAATCTAGTGGTGTTGCAATACAGTTTGAAGATAGCCAAACTGGTGAGTCCTAGACCTAGCCCTTAAAAGCTTGTTTGACATCACGCTTGGTAGGAGAATGTACGATATCCTGAATACAAGATTTTCACTGATAACAATTTCCAGTGTTCGCTAGAGCAGAGTATAATCCCACTCGGCCCTCCATCGAGGCCGTACTCGATTCATCGCGTTACTTCGTGGTGCGAGTTGAAGACCAGGGAAAGAAAGCCTACATTGGGATGGGTTTTGCTGAAAGATCCGAGAGCTTTGATTTCAGTAGGTGGCTTCTTTCGCCCGTTTCGTGAATCCAATCTAAGCCAAACCTGCTTCAGACGTGACGCTTCAGGATTACGAGAAGTACACAATTATAAACCGATTTTGCTAGTTTCATCTGACAATGATAAAGGCGTTTCAAGGCTAACCTCAATTCCGACTCAGCACCGGACGAGTCCTCCCCCCACGTTTCTACTGGGCCAAAGAAGGATTACAGCTTGAAAGACGGCCAAACCTTCTCAATCGCTATTCCGGGGCGTAAAAAACCCGAGGCTGGGATAAATTTACTCGCATCTGAGAGTAGCTCTAGTGGCTTATCCACTGGTGGCGGCATACCATTACTTCCACCCCCACCTAGTGCGGCCAAGGGTCCCTGACTTACGTTGGTACTTACATGCGAGGAACTGCGGTGTGCTGTCTTCGAATCCACTCTCTTAATACAGAGAACGTTGTATCACCGTCCGATTAAACTTGCCCTTGTGCACCTTTACTTGCAATAGGAAGCACGAATAACCTCATCCAATTTTGCACACATCCCTCTTCAATCCGAAATTTGGATCCCTTCATCTTTAAATTAGACACCGTATGTGGCGTCTAAGATATGTCCGGGTTGGTGCTTGGAACTTATTACTCGTGGTATTCAAATACCCTATTGCTCCTGGCCATGTCGATCTAAACGTAGGAGACAACTGGTAAAAGCGAGTACTCAAGGCCGATTCCTACTGCGTATGTCGGGAAAATTTGCTATAACACACGATTTCCCTAACTCGGTACGACTTCGGTTGCAGTCTTATGACTCTGGAAAGCCATTTACGTTCAAGGGTACTGTAAGATCCGCACGGCAGGCAAGAGTGTTGTGTTCTGTTCCAATATGACCATCCTCGTGGTGGTTGGAGCTCACCGCGTTACCTGACCTCCGAGTTGGTAAAGCGACCGAGGTCACGAGACAAGCACTGTAAGTTGAAAGCTCAAGAATAAATGACACGGGTTCGCTCATAGTTGGCTCCTGGTTGCTGAGAGGAGCGATGTATCCGAGCTGAATTCTCCGAAACTCGACGACGTAACAAATACTTGTGCTCCGGCAGACTCTTGGAGACACTGTTCAAACCGCAGGAAAATTAACGGCTATCCGACGTTGTGCCGAATCATGCGAAATGCAACAACAATCCTGTTCCTCATCACGTAGAAGTCGTTGCTTGAATGCACCTTGTGACTGCCTCCGTACCTGACATATTCTCAACTCCCGACGTGTATCCGTTATCCCAGCTCGGTACAACACCGGATTTGTAGTTTCAGCGTTTTGCCATTAAGCGGTATATAAGACCCGGACCAAGTTCTAACTTTCTTCATCGTCAAAATGCTTCAAATTACGTCCCTTGCTGTGCTAATCTCTTTGATCCCGACGTTCATCAATGCCGCCCAACCTGTATGGGCTCAGTGCGGGGGCATCGGCTGGAGTGTGTCTTAGCTTTTTTTGACGTAAGATGTTTATATCACTCATTATGTTTTAGCTGGAGATACGACTTGTGTTTCTGGAACTGCGTGCACCAAGATTAACGATTATTATTTCCAATGCTTGTACGTCGGCACGCATGCTGAAGATGGAAGGCACTAATGTTCCTGTAGACCCGGTTCTTCTACCGTCTCAACCACAAGTGGGAGTACAACTACTACCAGACCAGGAAGTACAACAACCTCCGGTAGCAGTACCCCTACTAGTACAACGTCGCCAGTTGCTGGAAACCCTTACACCGGATATCAAGTAACTTCACAGTACTCCTATAAAATTTCATTCTAATGGTTTTTAGATTTATCTAACGCCTTTTTACGCCGATGAGGTCAAGGCTGCGGCTGCAGCTATCTCGGATTCAACACAGAAAGCCAAGGCTTTAAAGGTTGCTAATATTCCTACTTTCACATGGTTCGATGTCGTGGCCAAGACATCCACTCTCGGAACATATCTTGCGGATGCTTCCGCTAAAGGAAAAGCATCTGGGCAGAAATATCTCGTCCAGATTGTTGTATACGACCTCCCTGACCGTGACTGTGCAGCTTTGGCCTCTAATGGAGAGTTCTCTATTGCTAATGACGGGCTTAACAAATACTTCAACTACATCGACCAACTGGTCACACAGATCAAGAGTGCGTAATAACCTCTCGTGCTCTGGGCAACTTCTGAGCATTTTATAGAGTTTCCCGATGTCCGTGTTGTGGCGGTCATTGAGCCCGATTCACTAGCAAATCTAGTGACGAACCTCAATGTTGCAAAATGCAGTGGTGCCCAATCAGCTTACAAGGTTGAATTTTCAAAGCTACGAGTTCTCATAAACCACTCATCTCGTCGGTTCTTTAGCAAGGTGTCACTTACGCCATGAAGCAGCTGAACGCTGCAGGTGTTTATATGTATCTGGATGCCGGACACGCTGGATGGCTCGGCTGGTCCGCTAACTTGAGCCCTGCCGCTCAGCTCTTTGCTCAGCTCTATAGAGATGCAGGGTCACCTCCATTCGTCCGTGGCCTGGCAACGAACGTGGCTAACTACAATGCACTGAGTACGTTATCTCGGTATGCGCGATCCTCCGCATCTCATGTTATCTATTCAGCTGCAAGCTCTCCCGACCCCATTACACAAGGAAACTCCAACTACGATGAGATGCACTACATTAATGCTCTCGCGCCAGCGCTATCTAGTGGTGGATTCCCTGCCCACTTCATCGTAGACCAAGGTCGTTCTGGTGTACAGAATATTAGAAGCCAATGGGGAGATTGGTGCAATGTCAAGGGTGCTGGCTTTGGTATGCACCCAACCCTGAACACCGGGTCGTCTCTTATCGATGCTATTGTGTGGGTAAAACCCGGTGGTGAGTGTGATGGAACCTCAGATACATCGTCACCTCGTTATGACGCTCACTGTGGTCTATCGTGAGTTTTCTCTTTTGTGAGTGCTTTAAGTGGTAACAACATCTTAGTGATGCCACCCCGAATGCGCCTGAAGCTGGAACATGGTTCCAGGTATGTCATTGAGTAACACAGACGCTTATTCAAGTTCGTTGAATTGAGGAAATATAGGCATACTTCGAGACATTGGTCAGGAATGCCAACCCTGCCCTGTAGATGTACACGCACTATTGTTTGTTCATTTCAGAGTGATACAAATGCCATTTTTTATTTTTTTCTTTCTCGGCTATTGTAATTGGTTACTGCTGGAAAGGTTACTAAGCCGAGCTGCTCACGTGTCACGTGTACAATCCACACCCCCCGAGAATACTACATCATTCACCCGTTTTTGACGCTCGACCTTTTAGGTCCCTTTATCTGATATACTACAATTGGCCATGCTTTCAAGAATCTCGCAGAGTGTAGCTCGCCGCACGTCAGTCAAAGCCACAGTCTCTGCAGTCTGCGCACGTCGTGGGCTTATTCAGCCGTCGGGAGCCGACCGCGCAAGCGTTGTCGATGTTCCATCCGCATACCAGGACGAGGGTCATTTCACTCCTCGATCAGGTGTGCTATTATTCTCTTCTTTCCTGCTTATGCCTGTCTCCGTATAAATGACCATGTCAAAGATATGCTTGGCTTCAAACTGGAAGTACCGCGTCGTGAAGACTCTATGAAAGGGAAAGCTCGACCAATATACCTAGACATGCAGGCATGTTTACCCACTGGTATCATGCGTTTATACGTTAATTGAGCCTTCACAGGCGACAACACCTGTTGATCCTCGTGTACTGGACGCTATGCTCCCATATTTCACCGATCAATATGGCAACCCTCACAGCCGTACTCATGCTTATGGTTGGGAAGCTGAACAAGCAGTAGAGGAGGCACGCAAGGTAGGATCACACTTGCTTATTAGGGCAGTGGTTTTAAAATCTTCATAGCATGTCGCTGATTTGATTGGAGCTGATGCAAAAGATGTTGTGTTCACCTCCGGGGCGACTGAAACCAACAATATGGCTATCAAGGGTATCGCAAAATTTAACAAAGAGAAGAAGAAACACATAATCACAACCCAAACGGCAAGGGACTTAGCACCTCTGCACCCATGCACTTTTTGACATTGACTTAGGAACATAAATGTGTACTTGACTCATGCAGAAAACTTGGAGAAGAAGGCTTCGAGATCACGTACCTACCCGTTCAAGAAAACGGAATCATTCGTTTGGAAGAACTTGAAAAAGCTATCCGTCCAGATACATCTTTAGTCTCTATCATGAGCGTCAATAATGAAACGGGAGTGATACAGCCGATGAAGGAGATAGGCGCCTTGGTGCGTAAGCACCGTGGAGTGTATTTCCACACGGATGCAGCACAGGCGGTCGGAAAGGTTCCTATGGATGTCAATGAAATGAACATCGACCTTATGAGCATTTCGGGGCACAAGTTATATGGACCAAAGGGCGTAGGTGCAGCATACGTTCGGAGGCGGCCTAGGGTGCGTTTGGAGCCCATATTGAGTGGTGGTGGTCAAGAACGTGGTTTGCGTAGTGGGACACTACCTACTGCTCTGGTTGTTGGGCTTGGTGAGGCAGCGCGGATCGCAAAACTTGAAATGGAGGTAAGTAACGATCTGGCGTTTTTATCGTGACGAAATAGCACGAGTTGCGCATAGCGCATGAATCAAGTGGATTGGAGCACTGGGTGAACGCACCTAGCGGCCACCAGCCTGATAGTGACCTTCGTGCAGGGGTACTGATTTATAGGACGATTGAATTTTTATCCCGTAGAATGTGACGCTGACTTACTTTTACCTTTGCTAGAAAGACCATGTACGAATCCAGGAGCTCTCCAACCGCCTGATACAAAGTATCAATGCAAGGGTTCCGCATGTTGTTCGAAACGGAGATGTGAATGGCTATCCAGGTTGTGTCAACCTGAGCTTTTCATATGTCGAAGGCGAGAGTCTACTGATGGCTCTGAAGGTGTGTTTTGGAGCCGCAGTAGAGGTCATCCTTTGATTTAGTTATGCTAGGAAATTGCGCTGTCGTCAGGAAGTGCTTGCACCTCAGCCTCTCTTGAGCCTTCGTATGTTCTTAGGGCGCTTGGTAAGACGATTTTGCTCGACCACGAACTTATGTAACAATTGCTTTCTCGCTAGGCGCGGCCGAGGACATGGCACACTCTTCCTTGCGATTCGGCATTGGCCGTTTTACCACCGAAGCAGAGGTCGACTTTGTGGTAGACAGAATAGTGCAAGTAGTTGAGCGACTTCGTGATATGAGGTGAGTTACTTGGCACAGTCAATGATTGCAGCTGTTCATGGTCTCGTTCTTTAGCCCTCTTTGGGAGATGGTGCAGGAGGGGATCGATATCACCAAGATTAACTGGTACCAATACTGAATTACAACCTTCGCTTCCCTATATAAAAATGCAACACTTATATAGCTTTCTCATAATTGAATAGGATTGCGAGTGTATTCATAGATTTCAGTGGTCCGTGCGTTGTCTGATGCAAGTGTGATGCTTTGTTTGAACCCTTTTGACGTGGCCACTTTTTCGTTTGAAACTCCGTTAAAAATTTCCCCAAACTTCTTCCTCTTCACAGTCATGGCTCGCAGACTCTACCTCGGCCGTGCGACCAATCTCTTTCATTTAGCCAATTCCTGAACTAAGTTTCTTCTAGGACTTCCAAGTGATGCTCGCTCAGAAGACGTCAATAAGTTTTTCGAAGGCTATGGCCGCATCGTAGACTGTCGTGTCATGACGGGTTCGTTTCATATCTGATGTACCAAGGCTTGATATACATTCCTTTCCCTCAAAGGCTTTGGCTTTGTGGAATTCGAAAATTCAAAGGCATAATTCACTTTTATGCCCCTTATTAACTGCCTTTCTGATTTGACCAAGGATGCCGAAGATGCTGTTCACAATCTTAATGGAAAAGCCTTTTTAGGATCAAGGTGACATCGTGTCTCTTGTCGCGTATATTTCTATTCTTAAATTTCAACAAGCAGCATCGTCGTCGAGTTTGCAAAAGAAAGCCGCCCTCGTCGCGAGAATTACGACGACAGACAATTTGGGTATGAGAGAAGGTTATGATCAAGTAAAATGAGTCTGACAGATGTTCACACGCCGATTTTTACAGAGCTGCCCGTTCACGCCGGCCCCCTGGGATTCGAATAATCGTTTCTGGAGTTTCTCGCGACACGAGTTGGCAGGTATGCAGTCCCCTCCCTCCTTAGCCTGGATTTCGCCGTACCGCCTTGGAGTTTTCTGTTGACGGTCCTCCCTACCGGTGGATGGATGGCCAGTTTTTGTTTCTTTTTTGAACGAAACCGGAGTTGCGCGGGTTGTGCAAAAAAATTATATATTTTTTGGCCGACTTCGGTTCGACGAGGCTACCTTGTTTGGTCGTTTTTGGACATGGTCCTTGGTTACGTCTCCGATTGTCGCGGCTTTTCCCTCCCTCGCACTATGCTTTAGTGGAAGGACGACGCCTAATGTGTGATAACTATCCCTAGGACCTGAAGGACTTTGGTCGAGACGCCGGAAGTGTGTCATTTGCCGACATTGACCGCGATACCCCAAATCAAGGGTGAGCAGTCAGCTCTTTTATCTTCTTTAGTAATCTTATCATATCTCAGAATTCTGGAGTACTTGAGCCGGGACGATGCCGAGCGTGCCGTCAAAGAACTCGACGGCAAGGAGCTTAGAGGTCGTCCCGTGCGGGTTACAATGGATGATATGGTTGGTTATCAATGACCGAGCCACTATCTAAAAATTCTGATCTTTGGTGCACTAGCGCATGGGCCCGGATAACTATCGACGTGATGATCGCCGGGATGACAGACCCCGAGATGAACGTTACAGAGATGACCGGGGATATCGCCGTGATCGCTCAAGATCACCTCGTCGTGGACCAGCTGAATATGGTGAACGCAGACCTAGATCTCCCTCTCGGAGGGAAGTGGATGATGGAAGAGCAGGGTACGATGATTACCGAAGGGGGGGCTATGATGACCGCAGAGGCCCTGATTATTCTGACCGTCGTAGGGATGATTATGAACGTCGCCGAGACGACAGAAAACGTGAAGACAAGGATGACCGATACGACGACAGAGCTTCCAAGCACAACGCCGAAGGGGGTTGGAGCCGCTGATGATAAGTATTCCATTACAGGGCTTGTTGAATTAGCTAGTGAGATGATAGGAAGTACGAGTTTTTATTGAAAAATCATCTTGTCACCATTCTCCACTCCCAACCAAGATAAACTCTCTTGATCGGACTCCAACATTACTTTCCTCCCGTCTAACTGCTCTACCCAAAGCGAAATAGGCCCTCCAATGTTGAAAATTTTGCATATTTTTTGTTTGACGGACCTTAGCTTCATCGTTGGCAGCACTCTCAATAATGCTGGCTCCGATTCTCCCTCCTTAAGCAGGTTTAGCACTAGAATGCCATCCCCATTAATATATATTCGTCTTTTCATTGGAAGGGGAAAGAACACGATACCAATTAGCCGCCCTCCAAGTTTGTCCTTCTGACTTTCTTGCTCGTCTGGTCGTCCATGTTCTGTCAGGTCCAGATAGGTAATCATGCGCCTTCAGCGGTCCAATCCAAACAAAAAACAACTAGACCTACTTTTGCATAGTCTCAACCACTGCGGATGTACCTGAGCTCGTTCATCCTCAAATTTAATCTCTCGCATGACATAGGACAGGTAGAAAATTTCACTGTCAGCACGCTCTTTGGCCGAAATCTGTCCTTATTCAGACATAAAAGGTCAAGTCAGGTCAAGTCCACTCGGCATAAACTCACCACCGTCCCATCCAATGCCAACAGGGTCGGAATTCGCGATATAGTAAAGGGACGCAGATGTCCCGCCGGTCCTCTTCCTGGGAAATAAAAGGAAAAAAATGTCAGAAACTTTATTCACGGCACGAATTTAGATCGGTGGCGTTGGAAACACGCTTACTCGTCAACGGGTTTTCGATTAGCGTCAGGGTCTCCAAGTCTGGACACCAAGATGACAACGCGTCAATGTCCCGCCAGGTCTCGATCTTATTATATGACAGGGAAATATGTTTGAGACCTTTCAACCCTGACTCCTTATCCTCTCGAAACGGTATAGCATTAACCCAGTTTGACGTCAATACAACCCGCTCTAAGCTTGTCAGCGTTAGTTCGCAGTGAGCAAGATTTCTCATTGTATCCGGTGAACCCGACATACCAAGGATAGTCCCTTAGTTCTTTCCAAATATCATACCAGTCCGAGCACCTATTTCCATGGAGGTTTACTACGCGCAGCTTGGAGTTGCATGGATGATGACCTTGGTCACCATCGTGTAGTTCCGTTAGCTCATTATAACCAATTTGAAGCACCTCGAGTCTGGGCATGAACGCCGTTACATTTTGTATCACCTCCCATGTTATCATTGTCGCATTTAGCTGCAATTCCACTAAATTAAGAAATGCAGTTGCCATGGTGGCAGTATGCGCACTGGACTTAAACCGATTGCGGCTGGGTTATGAGTCATTTAAATGGGTGAAGGGGTGGGAGGGGATCTGAAATGAAAAACCGACTTTAATGCAAGTCGCCAAAGATCAGGCAGTTCGCGCGAGATGAGCGCAACCTCATCCCAGCCAGGGAGGAGGCTTGAAGATAGATCAAGACCATGTACATCTGATATGGGACGTAAGGCGAGGAATCCATAACAGAATATGAACAGTTGATTCACGAGCCCCTGCAAGCGGAGCGCGTGACGAACTCACTCGGACATGTAGTGTATATTGTTCCTCGCGCATCGCATCGAGCAACATCTTGATCGTCTAAACTCACTTCTCGCAAATTGCCCAGATCAGCCAAATTTCTTCTGATTTTATCCAGTTGTACGGCTTCCACGGTGATGGCCCCATTAGATGACCCTAGGACGACTGTTTCGTGCGATTCGGAGCCATGGAGAGGCTCGACATATTTGGAGGTAAGTGCTTCCAGAAAAGATTGTCCGTAAGAAATGGCGGCCGAAGGTCGGATGAATGAGCCAGAACCAGGGGATCTTGGTCGAGCAATAAGATGAAGCGAGCTGTGTGGCGACGAAGGATTTTTACCGGCAAGAAAAATATCGTTTGCCATTCTTGGATCCGTCGTGTTTGCCGCGTTCGGGGTCGTCCCACTCTACTCCTAGCCATTCTCCGGGAGTATCGTCCACGGTTCCAATATACCTGATTGTTGCAAGATGACTACCAAGACGGATACGCAATCCCTGCTGTGGTTGAGGCATAAGTATAAACCTTAACCCTACGGTTTCGTTTCCATTGATTTTGCCGTAATCACTCCCATCCAAAACTTTCGTTGGGGTTTCCGGATGTTCGCTATTCCTATACTCAAGGTGATGTCTCGTAGCGTCATCCGCGCCTCACAGAGAGCCCGAGCTATCTCTCAGCAAATGATGTCTACAACCACTTCAGCTCCTCATGACCCGGAGGTAGGCATCCTTTTATACTCCCTCCCGGTCTCGACTCAATTCGCCTGGCCCATAGCCTCCTGTGCTGTTTGAATCCAATTTAGCTATGCGAACCTATACTTTGAATAGGCCCTCAAAGCTTAATGCTCTCAATGAGCCTATGCTGGCCCTTCTCCGCCCAAAAATTGAAGTGAGTGAACGAGACTTCCATCGCTCTCGCTCTCTGCCTCATTCGTGTACGCGTTTACTGATGGACATGAATCACATAGGAATGGAGCGCTTCCGATCTGTGCGGCGTGATTGTGGGCGAAGGCGTCGGGCGCGCTTTTTGCGCCGGAGGTGATGTTGCAAGTGAGCCGTACTATCATTCTGGCGAGCTTTGATGTCATAATAACAACTCCAAAATTAAGAGGTCGTAAAAGATGCTTCTAATCCGGAGACGCGCCCCCAGGCTGTGGATTTCTTTAAACGAGAGTGAGCGTCCTGCCTCCTTCGAGTTCGATATCTGACTCATTGATCCCGTAGGTTTGAGATGGACTACATTATGGCATCATTGAACAAACCTTACATTGCCATTCTCGACGGATTTACCAGTGAGAATGAAACACACATCATTGGGTTCCAACTCTGACGCAAGTTTTCGTAGTGGGAGGCGGCGTCGGGCTTGCAGCACATGCACAGTTCAGAATCGCCACAGAAAATACCAATTTCGCAATGCCTGAAACAAAAATAGGCTACTGCCCTGATGTTGGTGGTAGCTATTTCATGTCACGGCTTGATGGAGAGACAGGGACATATCTAGCTTTGACTGGCGGATCTGTCAGAGGTAGACATGTCTTGTGCGTCACAGACATTGGACCGTGGTTGCGTCGAACTAATGCTTTGTTTCTTCATTAGCCAACTTGGGTTTGCCACTCATTATGTTCCATCTCGCAGGATACCTTTGCTCCTTGATCGGCTATCTGCCCTTGAAGGCGCTCATCCTACCGTAATTAATAACGCTGTTGAGGAATTCACGGCAGAACTTAGTCCAGACGAGCCGCTTTTCCCTCTCACCGGTCAAACGCGTAGCGCTCTGGACTACGCCTTCCGGCATGATAATGTGGAGCAGATCTTTACAGATCTCGAGTCCTTGGCAGGGCACACATCGACAGCCGTTTCTGAATGGGCGCGAAAAGCGCTGAAAGATTTACACTTTCGCAGCCCAACTAGCCTTAAAGTTGCCCTCAAGGCTATTCGCAAGGGTAAGAAAATGACCTTATTGGAGGCGCTGAACATGGAACTGGGAATTGCAACGGCCTACTGTGTGAGTAAAAATTCTGCCCATCGTCATTCATTCCATGTGCCTGAATGACAAGGTTTGTGACCATTATAGAACGGTGCATCCCCTGATTTTGCCACCGGCGTCGAGGCCGTTCTTGGTGATAACAAAAGCAAAGAACGCCCTCATTGGTCTCCTTCTACACTGAACGAAGTTTCCGACGAGATCGTGTCTAGTTTCTTCGAACCAAGTTCGCGTTATCTGTCTTCAGTGCCCAAACTAACGATTCCGGAACATCTGGAAATGCAGGGCTCAGGCACTCACAAACCCATGAAGTACGCACTACCAACCGAAGACGAGATCGGAATTATGGTCCGCGGTTCTCACAGTGCCGGCGGAGGCACCGGTATCACAGTGGAAGAGCTGGTTGAGAACTTTGTCAGGTTGCGTGGCGGAAAGGTGGGTGTCAAAGAGAAGATTGAAGAGGTTGCCGAACGTAGATGTGCCAAAACTGATAACGGTGGGGATGGCAACTTCGTCTGGTTGAAGTGGAGACATCAAACTAATCGTCCGTGAATTCAAAATGAATTGAAACTCGTTCTACAACATAGCATCATATGATTTCGCAACTTATCTATTACCCAAAGGAATTGTCGGATCATGATGATAACTTTGCTTCAAAAAATAACTGCGTGCCACCAACAATGCGCTGTACGTTTGGTGTCAGATACATAATTTCAGTTAGCGTCGATAAATGCCTGTAGAATCGGCAAGTGTCTCTAGCAGTCGGTCGCGTTCAGACCTGCATTTAGAGTCACGACAACACGATCAGATCCAACTATACCTTGCCAAAGGGGGGTTAAATGAACAGCCTAACAATTCAAGGGTCGAGATCTCTCAATATCTAAAGACAGCTCTTTTCTAGGTTCACTCATTATCCAAGCGTTGTTTGGCACTCAATGGTATTGCCATGGCGTGCCTGGAAAGGACTAAGAGACCATTGCATCCATGCCATTCTATATATATCTATGTTCGGATTTAGTAATGACACCATCATCATTACTAGGAGTGCTTGAGATTAGTCGATACACTACTTCCTGGGCGTTTAAAGAAATACGATGCTGTGCAGAATGATTCGATACGAAATTCCTTGTTTATATCAAAACGTGTAAGAAGCGAGGTGTAGGTATCTGTGTTGGGCGTCTTTGTTCCCGGCGGCGTGTGGTCGCCGGCGCAGAGGTGATGTGGCCTGGTCACCACAGCTCCACTGACATGGGAGTAGCGTGTGACGCTAATCGCGCCCCTGGGGCTCAAATACAGTGAGAAAATGCATTTAAACGCTCGAAACTGGATAGCGTAATTGCGATCGAGAGGCGACATCGCAATAATCAACGGAGTTGCTCAACCCTGTTCAAAGGGGCCGGAAACTCTCATCCAAAAGGAGGAGTTCATCCGCATCGAATTGCACCTGTTCGACTGAATGTAAGCCGCTCATACAGCCTAAACTGATGTGGCAATTATTACGACCTATGTCCTGTCCTGTATAAAAAGGTCAACTAGACCGCTGTAGCATTCCACCATTGCCTCTTTCACTCGTCGCTTTCGAAACATCTTTCTCCCTCCGAGCTCTATCATGGAATTTATCGGCTATTTGCCCTCGCCACCTCATTTCTTCAGGCTGTTTGTTCGGCTTGGCCTATCGCTCTTGAATTCCACGATAAACTATCGCCGTATTTCAGCAAGTCATCGCCCTCAAGCGGAATTCGATATCGACTCTATCACTGGATTTTTCCCTCCATGTCGACCCCCGCGTTTACCAAAAAAGTACAACATCTGGGAACAGGCTTTATCAGAAGCCCGGGACGTTCTAGCCCTAGGACACGACAATAGAGAAGAGGCCGTTGAAAAGCGTCCACTTGGACAAGCTTGGAGGTCTAACATTAGAACTGTAAGTGGCGTGCCGCATTGCCAGTCAAGTGATCCCTAACGTTGTTGTCTTCCTTCCATTTAGTGGCCGGTTCTTGAAACCATGCAGATCGAGGACGATTTACGCCTACTACAGCGTGCCCATTTGGTCTTGTCATGGCTGGTGAATTTCTATGTGCATTCGCTACCGCCTTCCGACAATGATATCATTGTTCCCAAATCCCTCGCGGTCCCCCTCGTCGCCGTATCGCGCCGACTTAATATTGCACCAGTCTTGACATTTGCCGACACGGTCCTATGGAATTGCGAGCCCAATAATCCTAGCGAGCCCATATCCATGAACAACCTGAAGTTTGAGAATCTCTTTTCCGGAACAGAAGATGAAACCGGTTTTTACATCGCGTCAGCTCGAGCCGAGCTGCGTGGCGTCGAAATGCTACAGATCATCGAAGATTACCACACGCTTCCCTCGTCCGCTGATTTGACGTCCGTTTCTAAAGTATCCCGTTACCTCAATCGGCTCGCTGTGGTTGTCAATGATATCTCGGATATCATCAAGTCTGTTCGTCCATTGTGCAGACCTGAGGTATTCTACTACGAGATTCGCCCATGGTGGGCGGGGAGCAGAGCGGCGGGACCCAACTCGCCCAAATGGATATACGAGGGTGTTCACGACTCCCACCTTTTAGATCTCAGCGGTCCTTCAGCGGGCCAGAGTAGCGTGATGCACGCTTTGGACCTTTTCCTTGACATTGACCACAAGCTACGCTCAAAGCGCCTTCCTACGCCCACGGACATGAACAAAAGGGCTGATCATGGGTTCATGGAGCGAATGCGTCGCTATATGCCGGGCAGTCATCGGGAGTACCTGAACTCCCTAGGTGCGTCGCCCAAGCCTATTCGTGACTTGGCACAAGGAAATCCGGTGCTACGGGACCCGTATGACAACGCAGTTATGGCCTTGAAGAAGTTGAGGGATGAGCATATGAAGATCGCGTGCCTGTATGTCGTGAGCATGTCCCGATCGACAGCTGCACGAGACCAGTATGCTGAGCTCGCGACAACGACGAGTGGAACGGAGGGGTCTGAAAGTGGACATGCACGGGGTACGGGCGGGAATGAGCTATCGGTGTTGCTAAAACATGGGCGAGATGCAACTCAACGAGCATTGTTGAAGAAGAATTGAAAGGCAAAAATCTAGACGCCAAGATATGATAAATTTGCGATATTTCCGGTTTCTACCTTAATTTGGTTAGTACTACTCATTAGTTCACAACGTCTTTATAATTAGTAAATATATATATAAAACTTGGCCAATTGCCCACATACTGTCAGAAATCTTGAGAAGCCACAAGGGGAAAACCATGCAGCAATCGAAGTTGTTGCTGGCTGTTGCAGGCGACATTGACAGCTTCAATGTTTTCATAATTATATTTTACAACATTCTCACGCCACATCACACACGTCCCGTCACATAAGTGTAACATCGCTCTCCGTCACTCTCCTCCACCAATGACCCAGCTTACTGCAGGCATTTGTTCGCGTCTCCACAACGCAACTCCAGACGACACGGAACTGTTCAACGGTTCTTACACTGTTCAGTTTCTGTCAATAAAAAAAGTCAATTCTACAAACCCCAACACCATCGACAGGTATCGTATTATCGTCTCAGATGGCGCTTATTTCCTTCAGGCCATGCTCGCGACTCAGCTCAATAGCATGATAAACGACCAAACTGTGACGAAACACACAGTCGCAGTCATTGAAAAACTCACGTGTAACTATGTCCAACAAAAAAAGTACGTATCTCACTTCAACTCTGTTGTGCAAACTCAGCCATTTCGCGTCTTTCAGATTGTTTATAATACTTGCTTTACGCGTTATTTCAAATAACGAGGATAAAATCGGCGAACCGGTGGCTCTACAGGACGCTGTCGCACCTCAGGAGACGGGGACAGCCTTAGCTCCTCCGCCAGTACCTGCAAATACTACGCCGTCCAATCCGCTGCCTCAATCATTCCCATCGCATAACAGTTCGTCTAATGGTCGATCGGGACGCGGACCGATATTTCCAATTGAAGGTCTCAGTCCATACCAGAATAATTGGACCATCAAAGCACGCGTCACTCAACGATCTGAAATGAAGCAGTGGTCTAATGCAAGGGGCGAGGGTAAATTGTTCAACGTTACCTTAATGGACGAAACCGGGGAAATTCGCGCGACAGCCTTCAATCTTGTTGCTGAAGACTTATACCCCAAATTGGAGGAAGGAAAGGTCTATTACATCTCGAAGGCACGTGTCACTCTAGCCAAGAAAAAGTTTTCCAACCTCCCCGGTGATTATGAACTTGGGTTCGAGCGTAATACAGAAGTAGAAGAGGTGAGATTTTGTATCTAAGCCGTATCTTACATCTTAATCCTTGTGTTCAGTGTCATGAAGTTGCAAACCTGCCCATGATCAAATATCGGTTCGTCCCTTTGGACGGCCTGGAGGAACTCGCCAAAGATGCGGTTTGCGGTGCGTTTTAATCCTTTGGTATTCTATATATAATCTTATTGAGTGGGGACCAGATGTCATCGCTGTTGTAAAAGAGACGTCGCCGCTATCTGAAGTTCACCTTAAGCAACAGAACAAGATGGTGTGTTATCTATAATCTGGGACGTTCCTATCATCTTACCAAGTTTTTTCAGGTCAATAAGCGAGAGCTGGTGCTTGTCGATCAATCCGGATACTCAGTGCGCATGACTTTATGGGGCAAGCAAGCGGAGCAGTACACCTCGGATGATTCTCCTGTCGTCGCTTTCAAGGGCGCCAGAGTCGGAGATTTCGGTGGTATGTGCATATGGTCTCGCGATAGATTCGTTGAGGCGATATTTCTTGCTTAGGCCGTTCCCTATCCATGCTAAGCTCCAGTACCATGACTCTGAACCCTGATATAGAAGAGTGTTTTGCCCTTCGGGGGTGGTATGATGCCATTGGATCTAGCCAATCTTTCCAAGCACAGTCTAGCTCGTCGAGTGGCTCGTCAGGCGCTACTTTCAAGCGGAACGAGGCGCTTAGCATTAACGAGGTCAGGGAAGCTCAGCTAGGACAGAATGATAAAGCGGACTATTTCTCCGCAAGGGCGACGATCGTGCACATCAAAGCGGACAATCTCAGTTATCCAGGATGTCCCAATTGTAATAGGAAGGTGATAGACATGGGCGACGGCACCTGGCGATGTGACAAGTGTGATAAAGGTTTCCCCACCCCAGAACATCGGTCAGTCCTTGTAAGCCTGACTATTTTGCATATGCTCTAACACATCCCATCTGCAGATATCTCATGTCTCTCGCCGTTGCTGATTGGTCTGGTCAGGCTTGGCTTCAGGGGTTTAATGATGTTGGTATTACTATGTTTGGCATGTCTGCCAATGAACTCCTCCAGATCAAGGTATAAACATCGATGCCTACTTCCCATCTCCTTTCTAACCCTCATGTAGGAAAACGACGAGTCAAAGTTCAATGCTATCTTGCACAAGGCAAATTGCACGACATACAACTTCTCGTGTAGAGCGAGGCAAGAGGAGTACAACGTGACCACCGTTTACATTCCAATCTTATCAGCTCTAATATGCCTGATCAACAGGGAACGACACGTACGCGGTATGGGATATCATATATTGGACCACTCAACTACAAAGAGGAGGCCAAAGCACTTTCTGAAGTGCTTAATTCTACTTGGGCACATTAATAGTTCATTTCGACCGCGTTCATGCATCTATGTACTACTACTTTATGACAATACCCACTACGAGTACTGTAATTCAGACCAAGCTTGACTATTGTTTGCGCGTGTCACTTGAGCTGGGTTTTGCCCATTGTGGACGCGTCGGACGCGCCTGACCTTTTTGCTCAACGATCTCCACAGCTTTCTGTTTTCATCTTTCTCGGGTCTGATCTTATTGTATAACCGACTCGAGATTTTTGGGCTATTGTTTCATGCAACGCCATCCATCCAACCGCGATCACAAATAATCCTGAGAAATGCCCGCGGCGACGTATTTACATCACGGTCGATCTCTCAGCCCTCCAAAGAGCGTAGCTGCTATCACACCAGCGCGTGGAAAGCACGTATATTCGAACAGCCCAAGTTCTACCAATGGTACAAACTATTCTTCTACAGTCACGTCTGGTGGCCAACAACTGAGGCTCAACGTCGTAACACGAGTTGCAGTAGAAGGAAAAGCTAAGCAAGAGAAAGGTGGTGCTTCTATCAAGATTTATTTAAAGGTGAGCCACGTCTCATGTCTCCGACGCGACGCGGAATGATCTCTTTAGATTTCTTTGCCATTAGACAGCTTACAACCTGGATCGACGATACCACTATTCCCAGGCACGTCCTACTTTTCCTCCACCTCTTTGATGTCCTAATGGTTTGTATTTGGCTATAATAGAGGAAAATGTAAAAATCCTTACTTCCCAAGTCCACCCACTCGACAACCGTTCAGTCCCATACAATTTTTCTTCAACCGTTTCACCACTTCTTCATAATGCCGCCCGCGCTCTCAACCTTCCTGCGCGGTCATCAGAAACGTTTCAAAGCGCATTTTCTCTGCCCTCATCCATTACCAACGGCAGCTCCAAGTCCACCATCAGTAGTTCACTAAGCTCAGGAGGCGAGACCAACGCCCACATTGACACTCAATACACCGGACATATTCTTGTCAGTGGCTATCATATTTCCTACGTGGTTCCAAAGGTGTTTCCTACCCGCTCTAAGACCGTCAGTGAAACGGAGATTGAGGATTCCGGGAGGACCCCTTACAAGTCCAGAAGGATGTCTATAGGAGAAAGGAACACGGCTCAGTTTATGGCTGCTATTGATATGTGGATTCCGTTTATTTCGCGTCCCCCAAGGTCGCCCTATCTGGTAAGAAAATACACCTCATACGTCTTACGAACCATTAATCTGGTCTTCTCCAGCTTTCTGTCCCCGTTCCTCGTTGCTTGCATAATAATATCAAACTCAGAATATTTCCACCAACTGCGACAGCAGCCTCTTATGCTTCGCTCTCCTCAATTGAAGAGGATGGGACTTCTTGGGACCTGACGTCAGATCCCCATGTTACGAGGACAATTTCCTCACGCCCCTCGCGTTCCAACTCCTACACCCATTTTGCTGACGATGAGTCGAGTGACTCATCTACCGCGTGCTTTTCCGACGGTTGTGGGATCCAAGGCACATTTCCCAGCGCCGAACGGATTCGGGTTAGGTGGGCAAAGCCTCTGAGGAACATAGACGTGCCTGATGGGGCGGGAGACGGCCGTAGGCGAGTCGGAGTGAAAGATGTCAGAGGGGAAATGACCTGCATTATTCGTGGAAAGTCAAAAGCCAAGGAAAGGGACGGTATTGAAGGGGTGCTTATGGATGTGGAATATAACAGTATTTGCAAAGGGCTCTGGTTTCCGGGTGTTGCCACCTTGCTTGGCATGGATGTAGGCTTGGAAACAAAGGGTTCCGACGTATATTGGCTCGATGGATCATCTGCTGAATGGACTATCAAAGGCGGGAGTGGATATACGGGCTTTGACATAGGCACATCACCTAGACAGCTTGGGATACAGTCCCAAGGCGAGTCTAGCACGCCTCATAGTCGCACTTCAGCGCTGCCTCAAGATCCCATACCTAACTCGAGGACCAACTCCTCCTCATCAACATCCTCATTACTCCGTGCTCCATTACCTAGCCACAATGTTGGAGAATACTCTTTTGAGGGATCAACCGCCACTTTACCGTCTTCTGAATCCACAACTCCAGGGACCATGTCGACCATACCATCTCTGCAAATGTCACAAATTAGATCACCAGGCGTTCCAATAACCCTTCATATCAACATGAACGAATTGATTCCACCTGCCAAAAATTCCTTCACGTTTTCTATCTCCGGAACTGTTCTCGTTGTCGCCAGACCAACCATGTCGAAGTCGAATACTCAGTTACCAAGCACTGACCACTCAACATTTGAGAACCCTGGCTCTAATCCTGATCCCATTGTCGTCCCACGTTTTACAGTTCTAGCAGCAGACTCCGAATCTGTGTCCACCATTGTCCGTAACGACATCGGTGGCATACCTGCTGTTCTTGAGGTTTATAACTCGAGCGGCGACATATATAAGGATCCACAAGCAAGAAGGACCGTCTTACAGCAGGGTGCCTCCACAAAATGCAACGAAGAGGGAAATCGGATCGCAGTACGAACCATTGGCCCATCAGACTGGCAGATGGCTGGAGGCATGCGTTCTGCACATCCACCAAGCAGGCCTAGAACGCCAAGTAACAATGGTGTCGCGTTTCCTCCAAATATCTCGCTGGGGAAGATGTTGTACCCCTCGCGTCCGAGACGCGATGGTCCGCTTATGATACCCTCCGTTGTCGCCTCCGTGACTCCTCTCGTTCATGAAAATACCCCTACTCCTAATGCCTACGCCGTTAGAGTCTATTTGAATGCACCTGCTGACGCAAATTCGGAGTGGTTGGAGTTTGGGCTGGCCCGACCAGAGTCTGAAGGCTCAAATTCTGTGCAAGAAGGAGAAGGTGTAAAGCGGCCGCAAGTGATGATCATCAATGCCACGCTAGAGGGTGTACCGGTGAAGCATGATGTGGTCACAATCACGAAGCCAGAAGATACCGGTTTGTACGTGTCTTTTGAGCAGACAAGTGGGAAGGACTGGATCAGCTGGGTAAAAGTTCATGTTGGCCCAGTTGGCGGGGGTGCTTTAGTGGTGGACTATATCGTAGGTGATCCTCGAGGTAGCAGGTGGAAAGGCAAGGCCAAAGAGTCTGACGGCGTGCTACTTGATCTATTGCTCCCCGTGTTCTCAGTTCCTGTCGGGAAGTTGGAGGTCGATATTGATGCATCTGGTACGTGTTATAGAATGCCTCATCTTATCCGCTGAGATTGCATGTCCAGGAGTTGTCGCTGGACCACTCCAGTCGTCAGATTTTATCCACCAACAGTCAAACTCGAAGGGCGGCAAGCTCCTTAATTTCTCGATGGGAGCGTTCTTTCATCCCTGTGTATCTATAAGAGTGCACCCGACGGCGCGAAAGCAGAAAATTCTATCGAAGACAAGTTGGCTTGTGTTATTAACGTTGATCCCGGTCGTTCTCAGTTTCATCGTTATCCACCGACTGAATAATGAAGTGCAAAAACTACAAATTGTCGCGAACAACCATTCAGACGCCCTCAGCACTGTGTGGAACGACGTAGCGGAGCCTGTGACAATAACTACGACTGTATATACTAACCCAGGGACGAAGCGGTGGTATGCGGACGAGTCTACATCGTCCTCTCAACCACCTACATCTGCAACGCCCACTCCATCTATTGTAACGTCCGATACGACGGGCACACGCACCGACTCTGCTTTCCGACCATCTGGTACATTAACTAGCCCTAGTCTAGACAACACTCGGATATCTATCGCAGAGCAATACGCCCTCATCCCTATTCGACAAGTGTTAACCGTTTGGTGGCCAGTTTATGATATGCGGCCTTCTATGGAGAAGATTATGCAGTCTCTAGACAGGGTATGGCATATGCTACGTAGAGTGTATCACTACCCTTTAGATCCTCCTTGAATGTATAGAGATACTCGGCTGTGATAGGGTATATTATTATCCGGCGCTATAGCCAAGTGGTTACGGCGACAGATTAGAAATCTGTTCCTCTTTGAGGGCGCAGGTTCGAATCCTGCTGGCGTCGAGTTGTATTAGTTTTCTTTTTCTTTTTCTTTTTTTCTTTTCTTTTTCTATTTTCATATCGACCATGGACACTATCGACAAAATCGAGGAATATGTGCTTTCCCTCGAGGAATATTTCTTCTCGTCTCTCTCTGCAGCTACGACTGACTTGCCAAACATCCACGAGGCCGTGAATAGGCTCTGGGTCGACATTTCAAGATATGGCCCCGGTATGCCATCCTTTCCAGAGGTCCACCTCCCGACAATAGGCGATTTTCAAATCCCACCTTTGCCACCAGCACCTCCTCCTCCACTCCACAATTCGTTGTTAACCAAATCGGTTGATTGGACAAAAAAACATTCATGGATCATTTCTACTGCAGTCCTCGGAACGGGCCTTCTAGTAGGCTACCGCGCGTTTAACTCGAGAAAGACAAAATCTCATAGGGTCAGGCCCCAATCGAATGACAGGAGACAGGTTGTTGGTGAGAGTAACGACCTGCTCAAGATGAGAATTATGTGAATGACTGACCGATCCACTGCAGTTGTCTTGGGTGGAGATACTCCTCTAGCTCTCCCTTTGATTCTTGATTTAGAAGCTAAAGGGTATATCGTCATTGCTAGCGTGTCTACACCAGAGGCCGTCTCTACATTGGAGGACAAATGTCATGGGTATGTAAGAGCACTTGTGCTTGACCCTCAGGAGGCAAGTTGGACAGACCCACTAAAGCGAATAAATCTCACTTGTGAATTAGATGGGGACAATACCCGTATTCTTGCGCTCACTGGCATCGACCCTTTCTCGCCGGTTCCCTATCACAGTCTCTGGGGATCCATTCGCATCGCCTTCCTCTCACCCGTATATCCAGTCTGTCCTGTGTCTTTTGACTCTCCCGAGCGCTGTTGCGCCTGTACATGCGCCCCTGGAGCATATCTCTCTGCAAGATGACTATCTACCCTACCTCCGTGCGACGCACATTGCACCTCTCCAAGTCATCCAGGCCTTGATGCCTCTTCTGCGGACCGGCCCGGCCCGGGCGAGAGACAAAGGGAAGAAAACGATCGTCGTCTGCCTGCCTGCTATCGAGGCCCGCGTCGGCCTGCCTTTCACTTCGATCCAATCAATGTCTGCTGTCAGTACTTTGCGTGGAGTGGAAGTCCTCCGCCGGGAAATCAACTTGGCTGCACTAACCGACAAATCCGAGTCAATGAAGAATATCAAAGTCCTCGTCGCAGATCTTGGCGTACTCAACGTCGGGCTGCCTCACCCTGACGAAAGTGCCAGTGTTTACAAGCTTATGGAAGATTGGAGCCCCTCAGAGAAGCTTGCATATGGACCAGCATTCGCATCTGTCTCCTTCTCTAATCCACCGACTCCGTCATTCCGAGATATACTAGCTGGTAATAAACCTACATATTATGGAACCGCAAGGAGGCCAACCGATGTTAACGTTTTTGTGAGCAATATTGTTGCAGCAGTATCCGGAGGTCGGTATGAGACATCTTTCTTTGGCCTTGGTCCTACGGTCGGCCGAATCCGAAATTGGTTCCGTGGCGAAAGGTTTTCTGTGGGTGCCGGAGGTAATTCCAATCTGCATGATGTCTTAACCTTTTCACTTATTTTTTCTTGAGCGAACACATACAAAATTGCATCTCACCTACCATCAAGCATACTTGACACCTTACTCAGTATTCCTCATATTCTGATATCAATTCGCAATCGCCTCCTACCCGTTGAACCATTCGTCCGACCACCAGTGGGCGTGACCCCTTCTACGGTCATAGTTAAGCCTACGGCGCCTTCCTCGTCGACTCAGACCGCCGGAGAACCTGAACAGGATCCTTCAGAGAATAGCTCCGATGTCGAAAGCAACGCCTCTGACAGTGTTGACAATAGCTGGATAAACCTGCACAAAACCCAGAATTCAGATGCCACGTAACAACGGCTTTGTGATCTACTGAACGCGCACGCATAACTATCATGTGCCCCAATGGCTTAGTATGTACTTTTATTTTAAACACTCCGAGTTGCACGATAGCAGAATCCCATACTCACCAGTCGAAGCCCCTGTATTACCTAGTCAATCAATCAAGGTCCCCCACTCGCATTGACCGAATCAGATATTATTGGCGAGATAGCTTCAACCCGGATACACTCATAGGCGTTCACGAAACACAAACTGGTGTAATTCTGACGTAGAATATGTTGATGGCTACTCTTCCAAGAAACCATTGACATGGCACATTCATCTAGCTGTCAATCAGTCACCTGGTATACTGTCATTCGTGTTCATAGTCTTTCGACTACTTCGCTGTTTATTCACCATATACATTTCCAGTCCTAAAAGCAACTACCTGTGAATGCACTTGACATGCTAATTACTATAGCGCCCTCAAGTTGGTCTGTCTATTTCAGATCAGGAACTTGGCATTCTTTCCAAGGGGGATAACAGAGAATCAGAAGTATTGCACTAACAGCTTCCTTTGTTAATAAAAAAGGACCAGGCGTTTCCAACTGTCTTGGTCAGCCAGATTTGAAAGTATAATTGTAGAGGGCTGTTGCTGTGCTTTGTCCAGCAATCGGTCCAGAACTCGGTCGGTCACAAATCGAAATTTTCAGGCCCGTGTCTCATTTGGATATCAGGAAGGGACACGCAGTTCAACAACACCAAGTTCCCCCAACTGCCAAAGCTTTTCAAAACGCAATCCTGCCAGCTCCCCTATCGCAATAAACTCCTCTAATGTACGTTCTTTGCTATTAAGCATGACCATCATATCGAGGTCGATGTTGTATTGTCGAATCCCACCTGCACCATAGTTGGGAAGGAGCGGCGCTGGTGCTTGCTGGAATGCCGAATTGGAGGATTCCTTACGATCGGCGTGCTGGATGACAAACTCCTCTGGTTCAATGACATTTCCATGAACACCTAGCTGCGGGAAGTACACAAAACCTATACGCACGAATGAGAATGCGACTTTCTGGCTTTGCGGCCTTACGGACATTGCGAAGGATTTGCCCGCACTCTTTGGTAGGCCAATCGTGCCTATTGGAGAAATTTTTAGCGCTTGACAAATCGCATCCAAAAAAAAAACAATACCAACAATATGTTTTTCAGCTGTCCGCGCCCATAGTCATCAACCTGATTCGTAGGAGGGATTCATGGAAACTGAATCTTACAAAGTAAACATCACACCCCGCGATAGGCGCCTCAATCAGAAAGTCTATGGCCTTGAACTCGATCCTATTCTCCACTATAGCTTCTGGGCATTTTTCTGGCCATATTTTTGTCTGCGCTTGCTGAATTCTATCGGGGAGGTCCTGAAGTACGAGTTGAAGCCGAGGATACGCCTTTGCCAGCTGCATGGTTATATCACCAATGCCACCACCAAGGTCGCATACCGTTGCTCCGGGACGTAAGTTTTGCCAAGGGAACTCTGTTCAACGAATATATCAAACACCAGCAATCAGATAACTACAAAAAAAAGGTACCAGTGACAACAAGGTTAGCCCCGATGACGCTATTCCAACCCATCAACCCAACCCCAAAACGGGCGCCTTGGTTTGCGCCTTCTGGTGTGATCTGAGAAACTCCGGTGTCCAGTCGATAGTGAAAACAATAGACGGAACGCTGCCTACCCCATCGTACCATTTAAAAAGGCTTTCGTTTTGTCCACTCCACTTGTTAAAGGGAGTATGAGTAGGAGAAAAAGAGCCTCCCCACTCCGAGTCAACCAGCACTTCTGTTAAAAATGTACTGGATTTGAAATTCTCATCAGTACTACCAAAAATCAACATTAAAGCATCTTTTCGAAGTTTATGCGGAATAAAATAGAAACGAACAAGTGGAGACCCAGACTCCATAGTGGATTTGATGACAAGAGTTGTATGCTAAGGCGATTATTCGCGAAAACGTCTTTCGACACTGGATACCGAGTGAATGATGGGCAAGAACAATATCGGCGAATGTAACAACTATACCTTCTTGAAAGATATGTTTGGACGCGAGTAGACGCAAAATTCTTCCGAGCTTGTCCTGGTGGACACCAGATTTCTGCCCGAGTTTCGATATATGCATACCTTGGGGGCTTTCCTGAAGTATATCGGCTATTTTGAAATCAAGAACGACTTTGGTGCAAGCAGGCTCGTAAATCTGTAAGAGTGAGCTGGGGTTTGTTACTGTAGAGTAGTCGAATTAGTGACCTGCATAAATTTCTGGAAACAGGAAGAGGTTGCAAATGAGAAAGCGGAGGAATCCGTCACGTAAAAAAAGACTTACATTGAGTACCGTGTGATTTGGAGGGGCAACAGTGGCGGACAGCTGGGCGCATGCCGCCTCAAGGATCTGTGTAGCCTCTCTTAATTGAGGAGACGGGTGTACTGAATCAAGTGGATGAGGAACAAGGTCATCCAAAGATGGCACAAATGACTTGGGGGACTGCGCATAGATAGCCTCGATGGTGTTTGCGGCCTTTGTGATAAGAGCAAGTAATTCAGGGACTCGTCCGTGAGAGGGTGTGGAGGATGCCATCTGTGAAACTCAAGGTATACCACTGGCTAAATTTATACGAAAGCCCCTATAAGCGATGATTCATCCTTCCTGATGCCCTTTTTTGGAACGAACCGAAGTGTCTAAAATAAAATTTAAAAAAGATGTATACAAATCTGTTCGTGGCGCAAGCACAATTGATCATTATGCGTTTCAGAGTTCACAGTTGTGCTTCCGTATGTTGACCACTTGGGGCTGGTTGAACAAAGAAGGTGATATTACCCAGATATCTAGTAGTGGTCAGGTCGCACGATACCATCGCGCTTGATAATCATGCGTTTGCGAATAGTTTTGCTTCCATAGATAGATCACTTGGAGCTGATTGATCAAATGAGGTGATATTACTCGACTTTGCGATTGAATCAACAATCTAGTGGAGGAATAGAACCGCTTGAGGTGAACATGAAACCGTCCAAAATTTGGTGATAGGATGACACTCAGGCCGCAGCGCTTTCTTGAATGAGATTGATTGGAAAGTCAAGAAAAGAACACCTTGTAATTTATCAGCGGGAGTAACTGGTAAAAATCAAAGAAACCCACTTCTTCGCTTCAACAGTTATCGCTGCTATTATTGTCCAGTTCGTGCTTGCTTGCGTTGGCGACATGTCTAGGCTATTCTATGCCCCTAGTAAATGACCATTCAATTTCAAAATTATCGTTGCTTTTCAATTAAGATCTTTAGTTATATCAGAAGATTCAGAACAGCGAAACTAAAATATCACGGGCGTCAATATTGCGTAGTATCCGAAGAATCCTAAAAAGCAGCGACCGCTTCCATGTCGATGGTCAGGCGTATCTACAGTAGTTCGATCATGATGTGCTTGCAAATACACACTAGCCTTCCTTGCTACTCACAAATCCGAATCTGATAAACTTTGGGAGGTATTCTATTCTTCCTGTCTTCCTGACAGTAATCAGAAAATTTCAATGATGCGAGCAAGTAGAAGCCATTTGGTTTTCGCTAACCTAAAATATGTATACTATAAATAACGTCACTGACAACGATTCAAACACAGTCAAAGGTTCATTGTACACCAGGGTACTATGGTGATATTAATACTTGCATGTGAGTGTGAAGATTAAGAAGTAAATTTTATTAAATCATCCAATTTACTTGATATGAACTCACCCGGACTAATCGAAGTCAAGTGTGAACCCAAGTACTGCCAATGGATTGATGTTTAGCCAGTGAGACTGAAATTTGTTTCCAAAATTTCCCTCGAACACCCTGAATCATCATTTTATAAATTTCAGCGCTAAATTGTTACAGAGCAATAAATGAGCAAAAGATCACTGCTCATTTGACAATTTTCTTACGGGAAAGGTGGAGGAATTTATATGATACAGGTAAAGCCATTGCCCGGGCTCATTTGAACTTCTACAAACTCATGCGAACTGTGAAATCTCCCGGGCTCTCCTTTTTCCAAAATTGCTCATTACTTGCCATAGGTATACATCTTTCGAACCTTTCGGCTGAATGATGTTCTGTCGGTTCCCGAGATGTACGATCGATGGGTTATGCACTAAAGCCTATAGAAAGCTCATAAGCAAACAAAGAGTGAGCTTGTGGTCATATTTTACTGATGTTTATATAAGATGATGGCAACTTGAATCTCCTTAAACGAACCAACACCATATAATGTGTAAAGAGGCACACCTGATTATCATCGACAGACTGAACATGGGGCATTGATTCGCGATGGACTTTAATAATAGCAACGAAGAGGACCTAAGTTCAACCGGTTCCCACAGAACATGCAAAAATGATTTTAGAAGAGCGGATAATGATCAACTAAGTAGGTATCCCGCAATGGACTAGTAGCCGGGAAATTCTGATTATCGCAAATAGGCTCTACTTTGAAATTGTAAGCATTGATGTATAGACAGCCATAAAAAGAGGGAGTTTAAGGTCACTATAGTCTGTAGGTCGTTAACCCATTAGCGGGAAACACGTTCTTTTACAATGTCAACTCCCATTTCCATCCCCTCTGATATTGTTGCAAGGTAAGCCCCAAACACCTCTTCGCGGGGTGATCAGGAATTAATTTTCCATTTTAGGTCTGGCCCGCTGGTAAGTGCCCATTCGTTTTCGCCACCGCCTCAACATACTGATCCGCATATCCGTAGCTTCTGGGCTACCTTTTCAACTGGGGCTTATACGGTGTACTCTCCGTTCAAACTTGTACAATGGCGTTTTTCCACCCATACTATGCATGGCTGATCTAGATCTAGATTTTTCTTACATGGCATTCCCCAATGATCGCATGGCGATAAAACTCCTAGTCCTTGGGCTGTATCTCCTGGAAACAGTTCAGACAATGATAGTAGCGCGTGACGCATTCCATGCATATGCAATTGGCTACTGTAACTTGGCAGACCTGGGGAGCATCCAACTTGCGTGGCTTACGGTGCCTGTATTCAGCGGTGTTGGTAAGAGTGGGCGAGATTTACTACCCTCTATTTGCTAAATTTCCTCGATCAGTCAGTTGCACTGTTCAATTTTTTTTTGCATATCGCATTTCCATTTTATCGCGTTCCAAAATTGCTGGAATTGTGATCACGTTGGTAAGCCATGGTTTACTCAGGTGTTCAACTTGAATTTAGGATAGTCGTTCTACAGATCTCTATTACTCAGGGGGCGGCCGCAATCACACAGGGAATACAAGCGGCACTTGTCGATGACTTCGCCCGTCTTCAGTCGGAAACCTTTGTCAGCTGCACGGTAATATGGCCTCATCGACTATCTCGAAGAGCGTTCAAATAATGTATGACATCCATAGCTCTGGCTCGCAGGCAGCGCATTATGCGACGTAATCATTGCTGTGACTATGAGCTTTTTCGTGCGTCACCTGTGTTGCCCGCGGACTACGTTCTGAACTAATTGCTACTCGGAAGCTGATGCGCACAGACACGGGATTCAGAGCAACCAAAGTGCTAATCAACAAGCTCGTGCGTCTCACTATTGAGACAGGTACTCTGACGGGTAATATTACCTTCGAAAAAGGTGTAAAAGCCCGAATCTGATTCAATGTATTCAGCAACTGTCGCAATCGTGGTCATAATTTTTTTTTTGGTGTTTCCTAACAATAACTACCACATCGCACCAGCTTTTACACTGGCAAAACTATATTCGAACACCTTGCTTGCAATCTTCAACAGTAGGATTCGGATTGTCGGTGGACGTAATACCACCCAGGCGACAGAGCTGATGGAACTAAAAACCACTCGGGATATGTCTCATAAGAACAGAGGATTGTCAGTCGATACCTCGCAGCTTAGACGGTTTGATGCAGCTAGTGTCGCTGCCGTCGACGTACCTAATCAGATAGGACTCAAGGCTCAGATCGAGGTAAGTGGTTGTGTTCGCCTTGAGGCTCAATTTGCTCACAAGAGCAGAGTCATGACACCTCCTCAAACTTACATTCCCATGAGCAAGGGAAGCCAGAAGACTTCCCTTAATTTGCTCCAAAGTCCTTGCGCAAACTAGAATTGTGCTTTTTTGTTGAGTACGCTTGTAGTAACTTCTCTGTTTGTAATATGTCTTTCCCACATTCTTTTGGGAATCCTCTCACGCATAGTAGGTGGAATTTGTAAAATAAACTAGCATGCATCTGTCATTTGCTCTACGTCGTAGCAAACAATTTCTCGTTCGTATCTCTTAGACTAGACTGAAGCGAGTATGGGTGAGTACAGTATAGCCGTCTCGACTCACTGGCAGCTAGCGGATGTGTTCTCACAGGACTATCACTGTGGCTTGTCCCATCCGAGGAGGATAGAGAGCGTCTCAAAGCTATAATGAATATACGACGGACCGGGTGCGAGCATACATCAGCATCCTACCCGATGTTCCATCCCCATGTCACCCTTGCCTCACTTTCATCTTCTAATCCATCCATCTCGGATATTTTTGTATCGATGCCAAAGAACCTGGAAGGTCTTCCCATCCAATTCGGATCAGTCGAGATCGGGACTCAGTTTTTCCGATCTGTATATGTTGCAATAACACTGACGCCTGCGCTTACTGCTTTGCACGAGGAGGTACATAAGAAACTCAACCTTGAACCTCGGACACCTGCATTTCCCCATCTTTCTTTATGCTACATCGACGATGAAGAGGCTCTCTTGGGCGAGCGAGATAATTTTCTGAGAGAGATGAGGGAGTCAGGCAGAATTAAAGAAGAGAAATCAAGGGTTAGTTTGAATTGCGGCAGTGGTAGCGATGCGGTCTGGATGAGTAAATTTCTAGCGACGGAGATCTGGCTGGTAGATTGTAGTGGGCCCGTTGAAAGTTGGGAAGTTAAGCAGAAGATTCCTATTGTCTGAGGCATATAGTAGACTGATTGAGAGCAGTACATGGGGAAAAGGTGATAATCG